>CAXITT010000438.1:374158-385351 GCA_964033795.1 Lymnaea stagnalis
TGGGGGGGAGGGGGGGGGGGGGGGGGGGGGGGTGGGGGGTGGGCGTTAAGGCACTCTGGTAAACATCAACTAATTTATAAGTCATTTGCACGTGTTTAATTCACGCATTAAAATGCTACCAAAATCACGCCCCAGGAAAGCAATCATGCGGTCAATCCAAGAAGGCAATCTTACGGTCATTCCAGGAAAGCAATCATACGGTCAGTCCAGTATAGCAATCACACGGTCAGTCCAGTATGGCAATCATGTGATCAGTCCAGTATAGGAATCATATGTCAGTCCAGGAAAACAATCATATGGTCAGTCCAGTGCAGCAATCATATGGTCAGTCCAGTGTAGCAATCATTTGGTCAGTCCAGTATACCAATCATATGATCAGTCCAGTGTAGCAATCATATGGTCAGTCCAGTATAGCAATCATACGGTCAGTCCAGTATACCAATCATATGGTCAGTCCAGTATACCAATCATATGGTCAGTCCAGTATACCAATCATATGGTCAGTCTAGTATACCAATCATTTGGTCAGTCCAGTATACCAACCATATGGTCAGTCCAGTATACCAATCATATGGTCAGTCCAGTATACCAATCATATGGTCAGTCCAGTATAGCAATCATTTGGTCAGTCCAGTATAGCAATCATACGGTTAGTCCAAGGAAAATCAAAACGCCCTAGAAGACCTTAGAAGTCCCTAGAAGACTCTAGAAGACCATAGAAGACCCTAGAACACCATAGAAGACTCTAGAAGACTCTAGAAACTCTAGAAGACCCTAGAAGACTCTAGAAGACCATAGAAGACCCACACGAGACAATGTGCATAAGGAAACCGAGAAGGATATGTGGACTAAACCCTTGGAAGTGCACCCCAAGCTAAACCTTTTTGTCGTTATATATGCTCTGGCGGAAATGTAACCCAACTACAGGGATTTTTTTTTTTGTGGGAGGAGGTGGCAAAAAGCTTACCAGCCCCTCTAGGCCACTGCTGCAGAAAACAAACTTCCTTTGACGTGATGTTCTTTGGCCATTGTCTCGGGCACTATCGAAGAATAAGGACTAAAAGAAGGAATGGATATCTTTTATTCTAGTATTGTTCCTACCAAAGCATCATCAGCACATGATCTTAAAAACATGTACACTAGCCAGGAGATTAGGCACTCAATTAATTTTTTTTTTTTTAAATTTGAAATGTAATTTTTGTAAAAAAGAGTAATGTTTTGTATTTTTTTTTAATTTGTAAAACTCTGACTCAGGCTTACAATATAAATTATGCTATTTAATTTCCCATGTCTGATTGCAAACCATTTTTTAAAAAGTTAAATTGCTTTATAAATTAAACTTATAGAATTTAATTTATTTATAAGTTTAGATATACCAAGTGGTGACATGTTACCAGTTTGGCCGGTTCGTGCGAGCTTTTTATTTAAATCATACAAGTAACGAACCGGTAGTCGAACTACCCCGTAACTTGAAAAGAAGAAAGAAAATGTCTTTAAAGATTTCCTTCCTGTAAAGAACCAGTTCTTGGAAACTTGGGTTTCCAGACCTGGCTTTGTCTATTTATAGTCTTGCACCTTTGGATCAATGATATATAATCAAAAAATCAATAATATTTAATTTTTTTTACAAACCCATGATTCCATTACATTTTGGCTGTGACTATTCGTACCCGGGTACCAGAAGTGAGAGGTTGGGATTAAAAAACTATTAAAAACATCATTTTGGGGTTTGTAAGACAAAATGAGGTATCAAATGAAAGATAATTTAATTGACTAGATGTTTGTAAACTTACTCCTTCAGTTTAACTAAAATAAACTTCCACAAATGGCATCCGAATTCGTTATTATTTTTACGACATTCACACTCGCATCTTACGCACCTTGATTGTTTTTGCTACCAGTAAGGCGGCTTCCGGGGGCATGATGCGTTCAATCCACTCACTTCAAAAGTTCAACAAATAAAGAAAAGAAAAATGTACCCACCGTGCAAGAGTGGACCGCACACCATGAAACGAACAGAACACCAGTCACGACGGCAGAGGTTCGCTTTAACGTCCTGAACGCGCTGACGACACTTTGTGCGAATAAGCGTGAATGTGAACAGAAGCATGAAGAACCTACCGAGCCAAACTAATGTGTTGCTTGTTACTTGTTACATTTATAGGAAGGCATTTTAAAAAAAAAGGCGTCTCGATTTTATTCATATGTTATTGGTCACGTGAAGATACGAACTTAAATTTTTTCCACAGCTTATGGCATGCATGTACTGAGTCTCAGAGCGTCCCACAATCATACACCCCCAACCCCCTTTTTTTTTCATCAGGTGGAGACCATAATCTCTACTCCAAAGAGTAACAGAATTCCCCTTACCCCCCCCCCCCCCCAGCGACCAGTCCCATGTTAATAGGGTAAAGGGCCCCCTTGAAGACATACTGGAATGGGGACCCCTTGAAGACGGACTGGTGTAAGGACTCCTTGAAGTCAGTTGGGCGTCATGGCTATTAAGTATTACATCAAGTAGTCAACTATTTAAATTTGCAACATCGAGACATAATTGGAACCCCCCCCCTCGAGACATAATTGGGACCCCCCCCCCGGCAAATCCTTAATGCCATGGCTGATCGATTCTTGTAACGTAGTTTCATGCAACTGTGAAAAAAGACTCTTTATTTCAATACCATTAAAACCTTATGTTTTCAATTTAAATTAAAACATTAAGATCTGAAATTTGATATTCATATTTTAAAAAAATATATCTCTTCTGCTTACGTAGCCTAGAATTTCATCTCCTCAAAAGGTCGAAAATTTAGGAATGCACTTGTTTAGCTCGGTGTTGAATCTGAATACCCAGTGGGGAGAGAGAAAGGGCACAAGAAACATCTGCGGCTTATTACTTGCATTAAGGTTGAGTCGCCCGACCGCAGAATTATGTTTGTGTGTGCATCCACACTAACCCAATTAAACATTCAAGCTCCCTATTCCCTCGGCTGTTCACCCGGCTGTTCCCCCGGCTGGTTCCCCCGGCTGTTCCCCGGCTGTTCCCCCGGCTGTTCCCCCGGCTGTTCCCCTGGCTGTTTCCCTGCAGCTTAACGCATTGATTACCCGAATTGGCATGTTGTGTTCTCCATGTATTATTATTTTGGGTGTCATTATACAGGTTTCAGAACTGAGGGAGGTTCTCACCCCATTCGCCTACCTCCGCTTTCATTACGCTCAGCGTGAAATTGTACACTGTATATACACAAAAAAGTGCCGTCAGTTTGGGGAGTTTGTCTTTCAAGACGTTGACAGCAACTAGTGCAGCACTGGGCTATTATGTTAAAAATAGATATGGCGATTGTGTGTGTGTGTGATAGAAATGGCAATCGAGTGTGTGTGTGTGTGTATTGATTCACGTCACCAACTCTAGTGCATGTTTTTTGTATAGCAGAGGGCAGCAAATGTATTTGGCCCACCGCCCACTTGGTTCCATAGCGCCTCTCCACATTACTCCCCATTACTCCCCATTTTGTTTCCATATTCGCTTGATGGACGACCCCCCCTCCCCTGGGGTGGATGATAAAAAAATAGCTAATAGTTACTTACCACAAATCCTGTGGGACCTTTCACTAAAATTTATTATGAATTTATTTTTCATTAAATGATCAAGTGATGCCAGTTTTCGGAAGTCTTATATCAATAGCATTCAAATTTATGGTATTTCCTTAAAGCTACTTCAATGTTAAAACATTCTTACAACGACTGGCGGTGTTGTTGAAAGTGATAAACCGGTTGATGTTTTTTTATTGTCAATGTCTATGTTTAAGTTTAAGTGATTTAGCGGGATGCCTTAAAAATTATCATGAAATCTCGATAGTCCATTTTTTGTACGAAATTTTTTTTTTTGGGAAACGGTTTTAAAAATCATGTATTGATGAGATAAAAAAAAAAAAATTGACTAAATTTGGAAATCGATGCGCACCTTATTTCTGCGACTGAATTATGTGAAAAATTCAGGGTATGTATTTTAAAGTAAAGACTTAACTGTTATGAGCCAAGAGTTATGAAATGCTCTTTCACAGAGCCAACATTTATGAAATGCTCTTTTACGGAGCCGAAAGTTATGAAAATGCTCTTTCACGGAGCCAAAAGCTATGACATGCTCGTTCACAGGGCCAAAAGTTATGAGATGCTCTTTCCCGGGGCCAAAAGTTATGAAATGCTCTTTCACAGAGCCAAAAGTTATGAAATGCTCTTTCAAGGAGCCAAAAGTTATGAAAATGCTCTTTCACGGAGCCAAAAGTTATGAAAATGCTCTTTCATGGAGTGGCACTGATCCATCAATCAATTTTTCCCACTTCGTTGTGGTCGAGATGACTCGCCTCCAGTATGGTTTCCTATATTGCTATAACTGCAGATTACTACAGCGTTTCCATATCGGTCGAGGCGAGATTTGGTCAAATAGTTGACCGTGAAACTTTCCTCGCTTGGCTTTAAGAAAATGTAAAATGCATCACCAGTTGTTGGAAATCAGCCAGTCAATATTTTAATTATATTTCAAGGTTTACCTTGGCGTTTTTCTTTCAGGAAATTTAACATTCTTAAATTAGTCTTCTTTGCTTGATTCACCATACTTTTCGACTGGCGATGTACTTCCCATCCAATTAAGCAGGGCCGCGCGAAAGGTGTGGGGTGGGGGGGGGGCGGCGAATGGGGCACCCGGTTCTGGAGCCGTCTCCCGAGGACGCAAACACGTCATCCGATCCCTGGCCAAACTAAACTAAAAGTGCCAACAGCAGACCTTGGTCAGCAGATCACGGAATGACCTCTGCCCAGGACGATGCCACTTTAACCGGCTAGACCAGCAACACGGACCCGAACGTGCACACGATGCATACTCGTCCCGGAAAACAATGGTCCAAGTGTAAACCTCGTGTCCCATGCGTGCCACAGTTGCCAGATGTGGTGTATGGCACAGCCGAATATATGGATCTCATTGCCGGAGTGTTCGATCCTTCACAAAGTTTAGATTAGTAGCGGATGAAAGAAAACGTTTAAGGCAAAAGGTGCCCCAAAAAAATAAAAAGCCTTTGAAATATAAGTGCCTACTCTTAACTACACTTTTATATAATTGGTGCAATTAAAAAAAAAACGATTTTCCAAGAGTTATGCCAATCTTTAAAAAAAAAAATATGTATTAGCACCACCTTTCAGAAAGATATTTTACGACATGCCTGACTGAAAAGTCAATATTTTCCTATTTCATTTGATCTCATGTTTTAAATTGGGGGAAAAAAAATAGCCACATAACAGCAATGTCTATTCACACAACAACAAAGTCTATTCACACAACCGCAATGTCTGTTCGCACAACCGCAATATCTGTTCACACAACCGCTATATCTGTTCACACAACCGCAGTGTCTGTTCACACAACCGCAATGTCTGTTTACTCAACCGCAATTTCTATTCCCATTACATCAATGTCTATTCACATAACATAAATGTATATTCACACAACAGCAATGTCTATTCACACAACAACAAAGTCTATTCACACAACCGCAATGTATGTTCGCACAACCGCAATATCTGTTCACACAACTGCAATGTCTGTTTACTCAACCGCAATTTCTATTCCCATTACATCAATGTCTATTCACATAACAGAAATGTCTATTCACACAACAGCAATGCCTATTCACATAAAATCAACCTCTATTCAAATAACAGCAATGTCTATTCACATAAGTGCAATGTCTATTCACATAACTTCAATGTCTATTCACACAACCGCTATGTCTGTTCCCATTACACCAATGTCTATTCACATAACAGCAACTTCTAGTCACATAACAGCAACATCTATTCACATAACAGCAACGTCTATTCACATAACAGCAATGTCTATTCACATTTATTTTGAAATTTATTCCAAGCTCCTTTGCTTGTTTTTTTCTTAAAGTTAAAATAAATCCAAGGTTAATCTATTATTAATTGATACTTTCTTTGTTGTACGACATGGTTAATTGAACCGCGAGCTGAAAATAATACGAACAAAATACAAGTTAAACTTTTTTAATATTCTGTGTTGACGTTATGTAGGTTGTATTGCCGCACCTGCTGGTTTAAAAATGCAGATCCAGGTTATGCCCGGGCACTTGTCTGTTCTAGGCACCATTATATTTTTTCTGTCTTTTTTATATGAATTGATTGGAAACAAAAATTACGCCAGTGCTGTGTAAGAGCTGTCACGTGTGCAATGCAAACTTTCATGTTTGTGACATTGTCAGTTTGGCTCGTTGTGTGACGATAAGGTTACAAAATAGATTAAAATGTGTTTGCTACATATTTTATAAATAAAATTACAATTTGTTTATCAAAGCTTATAAATGTGTTTATTAAAGCATGGATTTTTTTTTACAACTGTCATTATTATAAATAACACATGAGACCTTGCTAGTTCATTTATTGCCTTTATTTTTTTTTAATTTCACAATATCCACAATATATATGTGTATGTTTATCTCTCTCTATATAAATATATATATATATATATATGAGTTCATAGAAAATTCGATGTAATAAAATATACACTTATTTCAGTGGTTCTCAAAGTGGGCGATACCACCCCTTAGGGGCGGTGGGATATCCCAGCGGGCGGTAAAATGCTCAGGAGATGCAGGGGTGCTGGGATTAAGTAGCAGTGGTGGATTAAAGGATAATTTTTAAAAAAAATCTAAATTATAAAAAAAAAAATTGAAGGAAAAAAGTTTTAGGATTTTGATTATGCGGGGTCGTTATCGACATTGAAGAAGCGTCGTGAATTGACATCAGTCAAACAGCACCATGTGCTATTAACATGCAATATTGACTTAGTAAGGAGAAATCCATTTTCTGTACAGAAAGAAGTGAATTCACGTTAAAGAGGAGCCACCGACTACTTGTTTTTCTACACTTGTTCTGGACGCAGAGATACGAAATTTAATCAGAACACTTATTTGCTCTGGGGAAATCAATAATTTTTTAAGTGTTCGTTTTCAATGGCAGTTTTCAAACCATGGATGTTTTTATTTTAAATTTATAGAAGGCAATTCTCTGTCACAGGTTGTCATCACCGGGCTAACTGTTCCTATGGCAAATGAAGGACTGCGTTCAAGCTGTGTTAAGGAAATTGCTGAACAAGGTGATGTGGAAGCTTGAATTAAGAAACAGGACGATGCGACAAGAACGCTTCGGCCAAGAGCCTTCATCAGCAGACAGGACAGATAAAAATAGGACAAGACAAAGTAATAGAATAACTGTCACTAGCTTTATAATGTGTTCATGGCAGTTGATTATTCTTGATTCAGAAGTCCAAATATATACGTCACATTTATAAGGGAGAGTGAGAACGCTTGGTTATGACTGCAGGGCCGCCTTTACAGCAGCGGAGGCCCTGTGCACAGTAATGCTCTGGGGCCCTGTGCACAGTAATGCTCTGGGGCCCTGTGCACAGTAATGCTCTGGGGCCCTGTGCACAGTAATGCTCTGGGGCCCTGTGCACAGTAATGCTCTGGGGCCCTGTGCACAGTAATGCTCTGGGCCCAGTAATGCTCTGGGGCCCTGGGCACAGTAATGCTCTTGAGCACTGGGCACAGTAATGCTTTGGGGCCCTGGGCACAGTAATGCTTTTGGGCCCTTGGCACAGTAGTGCTCTGTGGCAACAGTAATGCTCTGGGCCCAGTAATGCTCTGGGGCCCTGGGCACAGTAATGCTCTTGAGCACTGGGCACAGTAATGCTTTGGGGCCCTGGGCACAGTAATGCTTTTGAGCCCTTGGCACAGTAGTGCTCTGGGGCTCTGGGCACAGTAATGCTCTGGGGCCCTGGGCACAGGAATGCTTTTGAGCCCTTGGCACAGTAATGCTCTGTGGCCCTGGGACAGTAATGCTCTGGGGCCCTGGGCACAGTAATGCTTTTGAGCCCTTGGCACAGTAATGCTCTGTGGCAATGGGCACAGTAATGCTCTGGGGCCCTTGGAAAAGTAATGCTCTGGTGCCCTGTGCACAGTAATGCTCTGGGGCCCTGTGCACAGTAATGCTCTGGGGCCCTGTGCACAGTAATGTTCTTGGGCCCCTATCCCTATATATACTCAGAGCCGTCGTCACAGCAGTGGTGGCCCTGGGCACAGTAATGCTCTGGGGCCCCTATCCTTACATATACTCAGGGCCGTCTTCACAGCATTGGAGGCCCTGGGCACATTAATGCTCTGGGGCCCCTATCCTTATATATACTCAGGGCCGTCTTCAAAGCATTGGAGGCCCTGGGTACAGTAATGGTATGGGGTCCCTAACACTCTATATCAGTGGTCTCAAACTCAAATCATCCGCGGGCCGCAGGAGGTAGTGTCTGAGTGCGACTGGGCCGCATCAAGTATTCCAAAAAAATCGATTAAAAATTCAATAAAGCAATGTTACAATGTGCTCAACCTTTATTAATAACAAATAAAAACATTAAGGGTTCTCAAGAACTAGGCTACACTTTCTTCCTCCTACTCCTTGTTGCTATAGCCCAGGCAACGCTTCTTTCTACACAGCTGAGCATCATTTGGCTTGAGTGAGGAAGCAACTGAGGACCTCAGTAAAGCTTGAAGATGCTCATCAGCACGCTTGGCCCTAAACTTTGACGTTAAAGTGCATAGTGGAAAAGAGCTTTTCACACAGATAGGTACTCCCAAAAAAATATCCCATGATCCACTTAAACAACCTGGAAATCTCGGGGGAAAAGGTGGATGACAAGGCTCTCATAAATTGTGCATGCTCGTCTGTTTTTCCATTAATTTCCCTGAACTTAGAATTGCACTGAAGATCAAACAGCTCCGTTTGAAGCGCAAAAAAACAACAAAGAAAGCGGATGGTGAAGCATCTTCCACCTTAAAGGAAAAAGGGTCACAGCAAAAGTGACTAATTGTGTTTTGAAGTCTAAAAATATGTGATCAAATTCTTCATGTAGCTTTGGAATGGCATCAGTATACTTACTACTGAATGGTGTGCCCGAGTCCATGAGTACTTTGCTTGTTGGGAAATCGCAGAAGTTTCTCTGAGAACCATAATACAAGTTTTGTGCAGCATGCCTTGACATTGACATAGGCAACAATGACAAGCTGACCCTGGTCTAGTAATTTATTGTTGAGTACATTCAGCTCATGTGTACTGTCAACAAGACAAGCCAAGTCCATGAACCATTTGGGAACACTTAGTACAGGAACAACTATCCCATCCTTCTCCATGAAGCCTTTAAATGCTGAAACGTGTTCAAGCAGTAGTCAGTAGCAGGCAATACTTATGATTTGTTGATGCGAAGGAAGTTGGCATTGCAGGGAGAATGAATTTAGAATTGTAATCGTAGAAGAGGCTTTTTTGACTAACCCAATTGAAAAGGACCAAGCTGACAGGCTCGAAATTTCCCTCAATTGTAAACACTAGCTGCAATTTTAATAGGAATTCTTTGATACTCAGTGAAATTGCTACGATTTACACAATTATGGTTACCCAATAATTGACTTTTTAAACTTTTCTCAAAACTGCTTTTTAGCTATGTTTGTCTCATAAAATGCAAATAAAATAAAAACTTTTAGTCTGACTTTAAATGTCCTAACCTATCCAAACGTAATAAAAACAGAATTAGACTAGTCGGTAAGATTTGACTGAACCGTCGCGAAGGATCACACTATACATATGAAAATAGGGAAAACGCGCGTGCCGCATTAACACTAAACTTTGCTGTCATGTAGCGGGCCGCAAAATATCGTCTTCCGGGCCGCAAATGGCCCGCGGGCCGCGTGTTTGAGACGCCTGCTCTATATTCTCAGGGACATGCGAAGTGTAGGGGCGAGAGGGCCAATATCAATCGTCAATTAAACGATAAAATCCCATTTTGTTTTTTCACATAGACAGGGGCGGCAGAATCGTCTTACGAGTGCGCCCGGGCGCCAACTTTTCCTTGGAGCGGCTGTCTATAGCCTACAATTCAAGCGATGTTATTAAAAGCATACAGCCTAGGTTGGCATATGTGTTTTGACCAGTTTGTTTTCAGATATTTTTTTCCGCGGGGGTGGGGGGTAGTATTTCGGTGGATGGGGGGGGGGGGGCATCTATCAGCACATAAATTACGAACGTTGATGCCCTGGCACACCTCTGACTTCGTCGCCACCGCCATACAGAACCATCATTCATTCGTGCAGTGCAGTTCCCTGAGACTATGACGCCCTGGGACACCTCTGACTTCGTCACCACCGCCATACATAACCATCCATTCATTCGTGTAGTGCAGTTCACTGAGACTATGATGCCCTGGGACACCTCTGACTTCGTCGCCACCGCCACACATAACCATCCATTCATTCGTGTAGTGCAGTTCCCTGAGACTATGATGCCCGGGACACCTCTGACTTCGTCGCCACCGCCACACATAGCTATCCATTCATTCGTGTAGTGCAGTTCCCTGAGACTATGATGCCCGGGACACCTCTGACTTCGTCGCCGCCGCCACACATAGCTATCCATTCATTCGTGTAGTGCAGTTCCCTGAGACTATGATGCCCGGGACACCTCTGACTTCGTCGCCACCGCCACACATAGCTATCCATTCATTCGTGCAGTGTAGTTCCCTGAGACTTTGATGCCCGGGACACCTCTGACTTCGTCACCACCGCCATACATAACCATCCATTCATTCGTGTAGTGCAGTTCCCTGAGACTATGATGCCCTGGGACACCTCTGACTTCGTCGCCACCGCCACACATAACCATCCATTCATTCGTGCAGTGCAGTTCACTGAGACTATTGTTTTAGCTCCAGCATAGTTTCGTATCTAGAATCTTTGTAGTCCAACTTCAACTATGAATACCAGAGTAAAAGAAAATCATGATTTTGTCCGTTCAAAAAATCATGGCATTAACTTTCACCGAGCGCTTGTTTTGAAGGTTAAAATGTGTCGGTGCAACCGATCAATTCAAAATGCATTTTTGCGCATACATTAATTCATTGTTGCCTCAGAAAAGATGTAAGGTGAAATTTAGGTTACATGCATTGGTTACACAATTCCTCTAATTTTTCGTATCTAAATAGTAATACTGTATCATATTTTTCTTTGAATCTTTGGGGGGGGGGGGGGTGTAAGGGTGGGTTAATTTTTGCGAGGGGGGGGTGGGCAAGAAAAAAAGTTTGGGAAA
>CAXITT010000438.1:385801-403012 GCA_964033795.1 Lymnaea stagnalis
TTTTTTTTTAGAATTTTGGGGGGGGGGGGGGTGCTAAGGATGGGTTAATTTTGCGAAGGAGGCGGTAGCCAGAAAAAAAAGTTTGGGAACCACTGCTTTAAATCCTTGACTATTTCACTCGCACTTCAGTCTCGTAAACCCTCACGTCTTCACATAAATCATTCAACTCCCGCTCACACCAGAATCTCATCTCCTCCCGCTTCAAAGTTTTCATCTGCGCTACCCTCAAAGTCAATCTCTCGCTCAATCACATGACCGAATCAAACACCCTGATTGGTCAGTCGTATTTGTTATTATTCACCACACTCCGCGATTTAACGCACGGGATTACAGTGTTTCAACTGTGCTCAGCAATCTCTTATCAGTGGTTCTCACATTTCTATATAGGTGACACACTACCATTCATTAAGCCAAAACTGCCAAATTTGTTAAGCAGCTCATATAGTAGCATCATGCAAGACAAATAATCATTATAAAATATACAGCCTAACTGATGAAACACGTAAAAAGTAATACAGTATTATCTTGAGTGTTTCTAAAAATACACGATGTATGAGTTACCTGATTGATGAAGATTTGAAGAAAGAAGTATCATCTGTTATTATTTACATGTAACTTTCACTACTAAATTTATTCTCTTGGTTATATCAATACTCTTAAAGTTTGTATTTTTAAAATGTCCAAACTTGCAATAAATTACTATGTGGTTCACTTTTTCTTACACAGAAAGTTTAAATGAATAAGCATTATTCTCGAATCATATGTCTTTACACAAACACTTAACAAATGGCATTTCTATAGGGTTTTTTTCATTTCTAAGACCGGAGAACTTCACATCGCATTACGTAATGTTACTACTTTTAGACAAGATTTTCGTAAAACACGGCTTTTAACAATATAATTCGGCGTATATATTGCAGTAACAATTTGTAACATCTTTCGTAAAATTAAAATAGAGTTTTAAACAAGTTTTCCTCTGGGTTAAGACCCACTACGCCGACTCAGATAAATGAAGAAGTACCGAATAGCTGTTGAGAGATTGGCCAAACTGAATGCCCGGATGTTCTATTAATAGATTTCAGCCATTAATTGACAAACCCTAATGCAGAAAATCAAAATTTAAATTAAAGGACTGCTTTCAAGCTTAGTAAATGAATGAAATAGAAAAACGAGGTATGTGGAAGCTTGAAATAAGATAACAGGACAAAAAAAAAACAAGGACGTTTCGGCGTAAAGCCTTCCTCAGCCAACAGTAGAGATGAACATATTTTCGTTTCTACTGTTGACCTAGGAAGGCTTTATGCCGAAACGTTCTTGTTTTTTGTCCTGTTATCTTATTTCAAGCTTCCACATACCTCGTTTTTCTATTTCATTCATTTGCAGAAAATCATATTTTCAAAGAATTGTATTTCTCAATTGTCTCAAGTATCTCTTTTTACAAGTACATGGACTTTTATCGTTTCATTCACTATTAAGGTCCTATATAAAGGCGATTTTGGCACCCTCTGCATCAGGGGCAATGGCCCCCTTGGCACCCTCCTTCTTACGGCCCTGAGTACATAGAGAAATAGTGGACCTCGGTAAAAAACATTGCTGTAAAGACGGCCTTTCCAAAAACCTAAAAATTCCCATACAAGTTACTTACAAAAAGCCTTTGCCAGTTGAAATCGATTTGAAAAGGACGCTATTTCTCTGTGCGGAATACGCAAGGAATGAAAAAGTGATGAGGGCTGGTACTATAAGCAGACACTGAGATGGGTTCCGGCATGTCGTGAACTCTGGGCCATCTGGGCAATCGATCTGCTCTGGCTGATCCGATTGTACCCCTTGGTACTAACGGCGGGCTGTGCAGTGATTGTACCGCGACCGCGTATGTGAGCGCGAGCTGTGTGTCAAGTTTTGAGAACGTTTTCCCACTTTACAGCCTGGTGTGCATTTTAATGGATATTCCCATTTTTTTTAGCATATGTTCAAATATATTATATTAGCCCTTCTCCGAGGAGAAGCGACAGGATTAGCCCACATTGTCATTTATAGGTCTAGAGACGTTAAGCCCTTTCTACTTTGAAATCCTTTATATTAACTTCGCTTTTATTCGTGCGCTTCTTTCTGGGTGTGTGGTAAAATTTTCGGAAAGGTATTTGACCCCCCTATCAGTAGGTATTTGCACACTACCCGTAAAGACATCGAGCTGAAACTTGGCACATAGACTTGTTGCTAATGACAACATATTCTAAAACATTTTCTGCCCCCCCCCCCCAAACTCCCCCCCCCCCCCCCCCGAAAAAAAAAAGGTAAGTTTTTCCTGTTTTTCAAGGTGAAGGTGAAGAAAATATGACGACATTGATTTCACGGAGTAAAATTACCGATAACTGCGCTAAATCATTCTCGTAAAAATATCGCAGGTGCGTTTGGTGCATGATATTTTCTTTCTTTCTTCCTTTGAAACAGTAACAAGTGTAAAAGTTGATGGGGCATTAGAATATTAAAATAAAATAATTTTACAAAAAATGCTTCTAAGGAATTTTTACGAAAAAAAACTTTGTTTTTAAGGGTTGTTTGATTGAGACATCTTGTCTAGTAGATATTTCAAAATTCCAATTTGTGTTTATAAAATTCTGTTAAATTTTAAATACTCTATGCATTTCAGGTTCTCGTTGGAAGAAAAACAACAACAACTCAGTTTTCAGACATAACCGCTAAAACTAAAAGGGAATCCTCTTTATAAATTGAAAATGTTCAATGATCATAGGTGTTTTACGTTTATGAGATCCATTTAAATCTTAGGCTTTGCTAAATACGAGGTACAGTTCGAATGGTCCTCCGACCTCCGTCTCCGGGGCTGTCATAGGCATGTCGCATCACGTCCTCCCCCCCCCCCTTGGGGTTTCTGGGGTTATAATTTATTTTTTTTTTTTGAAATTTACATTTTATGCTAAATACGAGGTACAGTTCGAATGGTCCTCCGACCTCCGTCTCCGGGGCTGTCATAGGCATGTCGCATCCCGTCCCCCCCCCCCCCCCCTTGAGGTTTCTGGGATTATAATTTATTTTATTTTTTTGAAAATGACATTTTATAACCTTATCAGCCTGTAACAATATTAAAATTTGTCAGGGCATGGCGTATATAAAACACCAAATCTGCTCCAGCAGTTGTCAAACGCAGGGGTCAGCAATTTTTTTTTAAAAATATTATTTTTTGCCAAAGTGGGATTTTTACTTCACTTAGCGTGACAACTTACTGACAACAACCCAAATATATTTACATTTTCTGATGAGCATTTTTGTGTGTTTTTATTATTGCTTTAATTTAATGAAACAACAATTAGAATCGTTCTTCTTTATTGTCCCGGATTTCTATTTCAAGCTTCCACATACCTTGTGCCGTTACTTCCTACGACCTTTAATACCAGACCTTAATGATAGAGGTGGAGATGTGGAGACGTTTAAGTCAATCACAACACATCCTCGATAGCCAGATCGGAACATGTAGCCACACCACCACCCCAGCTCACGAGCAGAGGTTAAAACAACAAGCGAGCGAGTCGGATTTGCGACCCCCCCCCCCCCCCAATCGGTTATTGACTTATCCATCAATCAGAGGTCCGGTCGCATGCAAGAAATCGCCTGAGTCTGAGGTGCGAAAATGATTAATTCAATGTCAAGGTTGACTCTGCACAAGTGTCAATATTTGAAAAACTGATTTTTAATCGAGGCTAATAAAATGTCACCATTTGCCGTACTAGAAAGTGGGCAATAAACCCGCATGGTTTTAGCCTATGGAAAATTTTTCAGTTAGTTCGTGTGTCCCGCTCCTGTTCCAAAGCTGTCTCACTGCTGTTCCAAAGCTGTCCCACTCCTATCAGTCCTATGCCGCCGATGTCCCCTTGACGTCAAAATGCTGTCCCGCTGTTGCCCCACTGCTGTCCTACTGCCGCCCCACTGCTGCCGCACTGCTGTCCCGCTGTTGTCCCACTGCTGCCCAACTGCTGTCCTGCTGCCACCCCACTGCTGCCCCAATACTGTCCCGCTGTTGCCCCACTGATGTCCTACTGCCGCCCCTTTACTGCCCCTCTGCTGTCCCGCTGATATGTTGCAGTGAAGGTTTGATCGTGCTTTAATTATTTTTCCATCTCTTAACATATGTAACAGTAGCAGCAGGGTTTCTTTCAGCTATATCTCGGCCGGGGGTGGGGGGGGGGGTGGGGGTGGGGGCGGTTGGGGTTATTTGTTGGGGTTAAGGGTTGGGGTTAATTGTTGGAGTTAATGGTTGGGGTTGATTGTTGGGGTTACTTGTTGGGGTTAAGTGTTGGGGTTAAAGGGGGGGGTGGGGGTGGGGGCAGTTGGGGTTATTTGTTGGGGTTAAGTGTTGGGGTTAATTGTTGGAGTTAATGGTTGGGGTTAATTGTTGGAGTTACTTGTTGGAGTTAAGTGTTGGGGTTAATTAATGGAGTTAATTGTTGGGGTTAATTGTTGGGGTTAATTGTTGGCGTTAACTGTTGGGGTTAATTGTTGGAGTTAATTAATGGAGTTAATTGTTGGGGTTAATTGTTGGGGGATAATTGTTGGCGTTAACTGTTGGGGTTAATTTTTGTGGTTAATTGTTGGAGTTAATTGTTGGGGTTAATTGTTGGGGTTAATTGTTGGAGTTAATTGTTGGGGTTATTTATGGGGCTAATTGTTGGGGTTAATTGTTGGGGTTAATTGTTGGGGTTAATTGTTGGGGTTAATTGTTGCAGTTAATTGTTGGGGTTAATTGTTGGGGTTAATTGTTAGGGGTTATTTGTTGGAGTTAATTGTTGGGGTTAATTGTTGGAGTTAATTGTTGGGGTTAATTGTTGGGCGTTAATTGTTGGAGTTAATTGTTGGAGTTAATTGGTGGGGTTAAATGTTGGAGTTAATTGTTAGAGTAAATTTTTGGGGTTAATTGTAGGGGTTAATTGTTGGAGTTAATTGTTGGGGTTAATTATTGGGGTTAATTGTTGGGGTTAATTGTTTTGGGTTATTTGTTGGAGTTAATTGTTGGGGTTAATTGTTGGGGTTAATTGTTGGGGTTAATTTTTGGGGTAATTGTTCGGGGTTAATTGTTGGAGTTAATTGATTGGCGTTAATTGTTGGTGTATTTGTTGGAGTTAATTGTTGTGGTTAATTGTTGGAGTTAATTTTTGGGGTTAATTGTTGGGGTTCATTGTTGGGGTTAGTTGTTGTAGTTAATTGTTGGGGTTAATTGTTGGGATAAATTGATAGGGTTGACTGATGGGGTTAATTGTTTGGGTTACTAGACATGATTAATTGATGAGGTTAATTGATAGGGTTTATCGTTGGTATTACTGAGGTGGTTTAATTGATGAGGTTAATTAATGACGTTAATTGATGGGGTTCATTGATGACGTTATTTGTTGACGTAGTTTAAATGATGGGGTTAATTGTTGACGTTAATTGATGGGGTTAATTGAATACATTTATATAAAAATTCTTGCTATTGTTATTTTAAAAAAAAATTACATGCATAAACAAATCACTCGATATCGTGGATTAAAATAACGAAAGAATTGTTGGCTAAAAGAATCCAAGACACTTTTGCTAAAAGAATCCAAGAAACATTGGCTAAAAGAATCCAAGAAACTTTGGCCAAAAGAATCCAAAAAACTTTGGTTAAAAGAATCCAAGAAACTTTGGTTAAAAGAATCCGAGAAACTTTGGTTAAAAGAATCCAAGAAACTTTGGCTAAAAGAATCCAAGAAACTTTGGTTAAAAGAATCCAACAAACTTTGGTTAAAAGAATCCAAGAAACGTTTGTTAAAAGAATCCAAGAAACTTTGGTTAAAAGAATCCAAGAAACTTTGGTTAAAAGAATCCAAGAATCGTTGGCTAAAAGAATCCAAGAATCGTTGGCTAAAAGAATCCAGGAATCGTGCAGAGCCTCTGACAGTATCACCATAAAAGTTAGCGAGGGCAAATAAAATTAGTGACAACACCAAGACTATCAAAAAATGACAGCCAGAAATCAACTTATTAATATTTCGACTTTAGTTACCACGTTAAAAAATCGACATCTGCAATATACTATGTTCAATACCTTAAGACGGAGTCACTCCCATTAAATTCATAGAGAAATCACAGATTATTCAGGTGTGGTGTTTCTGGTAGAATTTATACTCACGGTATCCCTCGGTAGTATAGCGTTTTAGTAAGAGTCTTGATAGTACAGCTATTTAGTAAGAGTCTTGGTAGTCCATCTTGTAGTAAGAGTCTTGATAGTACAACTTTTAGCAAAAGTCTTGATTGTACAGCTTTTAAGAATGAGTCTTGATGGTACAGCTTTTAGCAAAAGTCTTGATAGTAAAGCTTTTAATAAAGTCTTGATAGTAAAGCTTTTAAGAATGAGTCTTGATATTAAGCTTTTAGCAAAAGTCTTGATAGTACAGCTTTTGAGAATGAGTCTTGATAGTAAAACTTTTAGCAAAAGTCTTGATAGTACATTTTTTAGTAAAAGTCTTGATAGTACAGCTTTTAAGAATGAGTCTTGATAGTACAGCTTTTAGTAAAAATCTTGATGGTACAGCTTTTAAGAATGAGTCTTGATAGTACAGCTTTTAGTAAAAGTCTTTATAGTACAGCTTTTAAGAATGAGTCTTGGTAGTACAGCTTTTAGTAAAAGCTGTACTATTAAGACTAATAAACAGCCGGTAGTTGAGAATCATTGAAACATTCGGTTGTGTTTTTGATGACGCCATGCCTTGTGTATGACACACGAGTTTGTAATCTATAACACAGAGTATCAATAGAGTTTCTATTTAGAATCTATAAAACGGAGGTGTGGGAATGAGGTGGAGGGACGAGTTTTAGGGGGGGGGGAGAGGTTATAGTGCGATCTGAGAAGAAAGCCTAAAATATCGATTATTTGCTGATCGGAGAAATCAAAGGAGCACATGACCAACCCAAAAGTCCAAGACAATATACCACGCCAGTATAGCAAAGAATGACCCCAGTCCAATATCAACGAAGAGAATGAACACAGCCAAATGTCAAAGATCCCACACCCAGATCAAAGAATGTGGTCCACCCAAAGTTCAAAGAATGTGGTCCACCCAAAGTTGAAAGAATGGGGTCCACCCAAAGTTGAAAGAATGGGGTCCACCCAAAGACAAGGAATGTAGTGCACCCAAAGTCAAAGAATGTGTCCCAACCAAGGACCAAAGAATGTGACCGAACTTAAGATCAAAGAATGTGGTCCAACCAACGATAACAAAATGTGGTCCACCCAGATACAAGAACGCGGCCCAAATAAAGATCAAAGAATGTGGCCTAACCAAAGATCAACGAATGTGACCCAACTAAAGGTAAAGTTCGCAGAATTTATTCAGAACCCCAGAATATATATCTTTGCCAATCAGCTTCAGAGTCGGTCTGTTTTTTACGACTCCTCCTCCTTTGTTACGTCACCAGTATGACGTCACGCCCTGGCCGTCTTATCATTGCGTCTAGCTCTAAATGTATCTTATTTTTTTGGTTAATTTTACTTTTTTTTTTTTTTTGTCCTCGAAGAACGAAGAATGTGCGCAAAATGAATATTACCGCGTGTCCTTTATGAGAGGCATTGGTATCAGTATGCACTCTGTTAACATGCACAAGACGTGGGTTAAATGGACGCGCACTGCTAGAGCGTTAAGTCGACAGGCAGTGCTACAAAGTTAAATTGTTTTAGAACAAAAATTAACAGCTGCTACCGTAAGCTAAATTGACGTGCATCGTTTGTGTTCAGTCGTAAGTCACTGAAGCATTTCACCTCAAACAACGGAATCGAAGACTATATTATAAGCGTACACACACCTTTTAAGGGGAACCCTCCGTCTAAGAAGCAGAATCGCCGCGATTGTTGACATTCATTTGGTGTTGTCCATGTTATGAAAACATCCCTGGGTCACGGTGAGGCTCATGGAAATCCTCCTTGGGCCTCGAAATATTGAACACAGCCAGGATTTACGCAAAGTTCCCGCCTAATTGGCATAATAAAGCTAGTGACATTTTACGGCATGGGATTCGGAAAATGTCGCCGTCTTGAAGAGGCGATAAAGAAAAGTCGAAAAAAAAAAGAAAAAAAAAGAGTGACATGGGACTGCCTGGATTTTTCTCCAAGGTAAATAATTAAGCAACGCGAGGCAGTCATGGCATCGTGATAGTAAGTTTTATCTTAGGTCCGTGGATGAAAATGAATACAAAACGATAGTCACGGTAAGAGTCCTCCGTCATCACCATGACAACGTGTAATGTAAACAAAAATGCTGAGATGTGGGGGTGGATATCCAGCTTCCCGACAAAACAAACAACAACGACGGCAACAAAGACAACAACCGGCAGCGACTTACTTTGCGGGCTCGCCAACGGTTCCAGACTCCACACCTGGTCCGCGGAATGCATGGTCCGCTGGGGCGACAGTCAACGTCTCTGACAGTGTACCCATCTCGAAGAAAAAAAAAAAACACAGTCACTCAGCAGACGATGTCAAGAACTCTGAGCGGTTTAACTGAAGTTCTTTTGATTATTATTTTATTTTGTAAAACGGAGGCTGCTGAAAAAAGAAAAGAGAACGCTTATGTTGCACTTTTATACTAAAAAGCTTTGACTCGATTCCCTCCTTTCCCGACTGCCACCGCCCACCTCCTCCTCCATCAACTGTGCCTCTGCACACCACCATCCCCGGCGAAGCCAGCAGGATGGTACTGCGGTGGTGGAAAAGGGAGGGGGGCGGCAGTTGGAGCCGTACCGCGCCAGAGTCGTTAAGAGGGTCTATGTAGGTCATTGGCGCAGTATTGAACGGCGTGCGAGTCAGAAAGGGATTCTTTAATAAAAAAAAAAATGGGAAGAAATCGCAAAGCGAGGAGCGGGTGTTGCAAGGCGTGATTTTTGTTGTTGTTGTTGTTGTTGGTGGTGGGTACAACTCACTGCTTCATTGTAAAACTTGAAACTTTAAAATATCAGTGTGTTTGTTTCTTCAACAACCCAGATATTATCCACCACCAAACTCTCCTCTAAACGATGACATTCTCACTCATACCCCACCTCTGCTACTGTTCTGAGTGTGACCAGTCCCCCACCTCTGCTGCTGTTCTGTGTGTGACCAGTCCCACTCACCCCCCACCTCTGCAACTGTTCTGTGTGTGACCAGTCCCACTCACCCCCACCTCTGCTACTGTTCTGTGTGTGACCAGTCCCACTCACCCCCACCTCTGCTACTGTTCTGTGTGTGACCAGTCCCACTCACCCCCACCTCTGCTACTGTTCTGTGTGTGACCCTGAAATTTCGTATCGATCGAATAACCCCATTTGATTATTAACGTTTAATTTTTTTATTTTTTTTTATAGAATTCTTCCTTTCGATAAGCCGCAGCAATCTAAGGGGAAACTACCAGTTAGGTTACGTGAGCTGAGCTTTGTTTGTGTTCATGGACTCAACGTAATGTCACCACCCAGTGTGGTAGTGTCAGTGTATACAACTGAGGAACATGATTTTTTGTGTGTATTATTATTATTATTTTAAATTCGTTACACAATTGTTTTTAATCAATTTAGCTCTTAAAGAACGTTGACATGGCCCAGTATGCCCCTCCATTGTCACGCACTTCCCCCCCCCCCGGCCCCGTGGGTTCAGCCCGAAGATCCGAGACGTTAACAAAAGTAAAGAATGTCTTTAAAAAAAATATTTTATTGCATTACTGCTTATATGTATTTACAAAGCTATATTAATGAATTTTTTTAAATAAATCGTTTTCACTTTATTGACAGAACATGAAGGCTACGCCCCCCTTTTGATCATTCCAATGACTTTGAAGTAAGTCCAAGAGTCCGATTAAGATAAATGACCACACCCGACAATGACAATGACACATAGAAAATACTCGATTGAATTTTTTTAATTGTTTTTTTTTTTTTTGTTTCGTTTATGTTACGACTTCCACAAAAAGTTAATTGCTCATGCGTGTTCAAAATGCAACGGGCCGTTGATNTGGGTTTTAATTTTTGTAAAAAAAAAAAAAAAAAGAAAAAAAAAAAAAAAAAGCTACTCACATTAATGATAGGGGGTAACCGTTGTTGATTACAATGACGGCCAGCTACGGGCACTTAGCTACACTTCTTTCTTCTTTTTCAATGAGCCGTGACGAAATTCTATTTTTGTTGTTTGTTTTTTGAAACAAAACCATGACAACGTCAAGTGAACGCGGCGTTGCGATAGCAAAACAGTTGAGTTCACGTACCATTGTGGACTGTTCTAGTATGTAAATTTCCAATGACGATCTCTTATCTTGTAAGAGGAATATCGTTTGTATGTGTCAGATGCAATTTTTGATGCCCCCATCCCGCCCCCCCCCCACAAAAAGGGGCATCTCGATGCATTTGAAATGACCGACATTTTAAAACTCCAAAATTTCTTTTCACCGCATGGATAAATATTTATAAATTTATTCAGATTATCTATGTGTTTGATTCATCTCGGAAGTAAAACAGATCTTTTAAATTATTGCTGTTTTTTTACGCCCACTCCGTTATTATTATTACTAGATACAGTCCCCGGCCAAACATCGGCAACAGCAATGCGTGATCTTCCCATCTTATATGACCCAATTGTTATGTGACCCAATTGGCGTGTGACCCAATTGGTATGTGACCCAATTTTTATGTGACCCAATTGATATGTGACCCAATTGTTATGTGACCCAATTGGCGTGTGACCCAATTGGTATGTGACCCAATTGGTATGTGACCCAATTGGTATGTGACCCAATTTTTATGTGACCCAATTTTTATGTGACCCAATGGGTATGTGACCCAATTGTTATGTGACCCAATTGGTATGTGACCCATTTTTATGTGACCCAATTGATATGTGACCCAATTGTTATGTGACCCAATTGTTATGTGACCAATTGGCATTTGACCAAATTGGTATGTGACCCATTTTTATGTGACCCAATTGATATGTGACCCAATTGTTATGTGACCCAATTGTTATGTGACCCAATCGGTATGTGACCCATTTTTATGTGACCCAATTGATATGTGACCCAATTGTTATGTGACCCAATTGTTATGTGACCCAAATGGTATGTGACCCAATTGGTATGTGACCCATTTTTTTGGGACCCAATTGATATGTGACCCACTTGTTATGTGATCCAATTGTTATGTGACCCAATTGTCATTTGACCCAATTGGTATGTGACCCATTTTTATGTGACCCAATTGATATGTGACCCAATTGATATGTGACCCAATTGTTATGTGACCCAATTGGTATGTGACCCAATTTTTTATGTGGCCCAATTGGTATGTGACCCCATTGTTAAGTGACCAAACTGTTATGTAAGACAATGTTGTCACGATACATATTATTTAATCATGGAGAGACATGAGTTCACACAACTGCCTTTCATGCTCCCATCGCCCGGGATCTTGACAAGTGGAATGAAATTAGTGATACCGCTGCGTGTATGCCTTCGCGATTTCCAAAGAGCGTATATTTCCTGGACGCCCCACGTTATTTTTTTTTTGTGTGTCATTAGACTGTAACAACTCCCCACCTTTTGGGGGATATTTATTTTATACATTTGAGTATTTAAAAAAAAAAATGTTTTTTTGTGAAAAGAGTGTTTTTTAAAAAAAACGTATATTTTATTTTTTTAAATTTTATTTTCCAGAGTGTTTTTCGTCATTTTTTCGGTTGACCGCAATTTATCCTTTTGCGCATTCTCATGCGATACACGGCAAGAAACTCAGGGGCTTATTATTTTACAGGTTATTGAATGTCTGCATGGGTCACAGCGCCCCTTGTTTCTGTCTATGACATTGCTGATGTGATAACAATTACGTTGTTTTACGCTCGTTGGTATATTTATGGCACTGGAACAGTAAGTCCATTTGGGATTATTTAAACTTTATTTAGACTAAATAATAAAAACGTGCATATATCATTTTCCTTTGTTTTTCGGTGGACTTCCGATTGAGGAGGAAGCCTTCCAATCCTTGGGTAGTCTTCCAACCGATAGGTAGCCTTCCGGAAGTTGGGTAGCCTCCCAACCAATGGCTAGCCTTCCAAGCCTTGGGTAGCATTCCAATCCTTGGGTAGTCTTCCAACCGATAGGTTGCCTTCCGAAAGTTGGGTAGCCTTCCAACCAATGGCTAGCCTTCCAAGCTTTGGGTAGCCTTCCAATCCTTGGGTAGTCTTCCAGACGATAGGTAGCCTTCCGAAAGTTGGGTAGCCTTCCATATAATGGCTTTCCTTTCAACCTTTGGGTAGCCTTCCGAAAGTTGGGTAGCATTCCAATCGTCTGCCCCACCTCCCCCACTAACCGCCAACCTATATCCTTCTCCAGCTATGTCTCAGCCAGATCTTGTGACCCACTTTTTTGAAAACATAATCATGTCCCCACTCTTGATGTTCTTTAAAAAAAAAAAAAAAACCTGGTTGAGACTTCACGTGGCAGTCAATGTTCCGTAACCAGCTGTAATTGGAATAAAGCTATCAAATGTATATGCATGGCTGGTCATGTAAAGAAAACACGTGGGCGGTAGTGATGTGATACGAGTCTCTTGTGATAACAAGAAAATGTTGTTTTTAAAAATGCTTTCTTATTACATAAAAAAAATATAAGATAAAGATTTAAAGAAAATGTATTGAGATGCAGCTCTATATTCAGTTCTACCCCGCCATCTCTCCATGTATAGTCAAAAGTGAATACACCAAGATGCAATGCTGGACTAATCTGTGGACGAAGTTTCAGCTATTCTAGGAATTGGGGAACCTAAAGAGATATGGACTCAAGGAAGAACAACCACCACACACACACACATACACACACTCACACATACACACTCACTCAAACACTCCCACACACACACATGCACGCGCGCGCTCTTTCACTCCCACACACACATTCTCACTCCCACCCACACTCACACATACACACATTGTTGAGATAGCTTGCACGTCGTACTCCGCAGAAGTAAAAACTATTGAAATTTAAAGCAATGAAAGTAAACTCATCAATTTTAAACCATTTGGACAATGAATAATTTAGAACTATTTATTTATACACACATAGACTAGTACTGTGAAGTTGGGTGACTGTTTGGCGTGTAAAGGTATCAAATACAGGAATGTGGCTTAGAAAATTTTGACATTTTTCACACACAAAAAAAGAACACCTTTTTGTTTGGTGGGTGGGATTTTGGGGCTTGAATGGGGCGCCATAGGGATAAGTGAATGGGGCGCCATAGGGATAAGTGAATGGGGCGCCATAGGGATAAGTGAATGGGGCGCCATAGGGATAAGTGAATGGGGCGCCATAGGGATAAGTGAATGGGGTGCCATAGGGATAAGTGAATGGGGCGCCATAGGGATAAGTGAATGGGGTGCCATAGGGATAAGTGAATGGGGTGCCATAGGGATAAGTCAATGGGGTGCCATAGGGATAAGTGAATGGGGCGCCATAGGGATAAGTGCCCTTCCACTATCTGATTATCTGTTATCAATAGCTATGTACAAAACGAAACAAAAAAAACCCGTTATATTTTAGAAGTTAAGCATAAAAGCCTCAACCTCTTAAAGACAGACTTTGATTTTCTCCGTATCGAAGTATGTTTCAAATCGAGGCCTGATTACCAGCAAAGTGATCGTAGTGAGCTCTGACTTTGGGCAGACCAGCGGGGTCCTAAGTTTTATTTGCTAACATCGCGGAACATATTGCACTTTAAAACAATTTTATGTAGCCTTAAAAAAAAAAAAAAAATGAAAAGTGCGACTTTTTTTTCTTCTTTTAAAAAAAAAATTTTTTCACTTCATCAAAACTGCGGTGCACAAATGGTGACGCCATCTGTTGTGGTGGTCACTGCCCACATGCCATCATTGAATTAGACCCGTCTACATTATTGTGGATAAATATAGTTATGTTAAACAGCTTATTTAAATTCACACGTCAAGTTATTAAAGAGATGCCCCCCACATTTAACCACGACGTTAATTTTTGTCTGCGTTTGTAACCCCCATCTGTTGATGTGCTCCCTGCGTTCCATGTCGAAATCGTTCGCCGTTTACTGGTTGACATCACTTGTGTGTGTGTGACATCTGTCATTTTTATAAACTCGCCTGGCATTTTCTCGCACCACAAGCCATTCTTTCCACCGTCTGTCATTCTTTCCACCGCCTGTCATTCTTTCAACTACCAGTCACTTTTTCCACCGTCATTCTTTCCACCGTCTGTCATTCTTTCAACTACCAGTCACTTTTTCCACCGTCATTCTTTCCACCGTCTGTCATTCTTTCAACTACCAGGCACTTTTTCTACCGTCATTCTTTCCACCGTCTGTCATTCTTTCCACCACCTGTCATTTTTTTTTTTTTTTTTTCATCACCAGTCATTCCCTCCACCGCCATTCATTGTTAGCACAACCGGTAATTCTTTGCATCACCAGTCCTTCCCTCCCCCCCCATTCATTGTTATCACAANTGCATCACCAGTCATTCCCTCCACCGCCATTCATTGTTAGCACAACCGGTAATTCTTTGCATCACCAGTCATTCCCTCCACCGCCATTCATTGTTAGCACAACCGGTAATTCTTTGCATCACCAGTCATTCCCTCCACCGCCATTCATTGTTAGCACAACCGGTATTACTTTGCATCACCAGTCATTCCCTCCACCGCCATTCATTGTTAGCACAACCGGTAATTCTTTGCATCACCAGTCATTCCCTCCACCGCCATTCATTGTTAACACAACCGGTAATTCTTTGCATCACCAGTCATTCCCTCCACCGCCATTCATTGTTAGCACAACCGGTAATTCTTTGCATCACCAGTCATTCCCTCCACCGCCATTCATTGTTAGCACAACCGGTAATTCTTTGCATCAGCTGTTATGACAAAGAACCCTATTCAACTTTTGTAATACTTCTATGATATCTTTAATTCTTCGCGTCTCATAATCAGACCTCTGGTACAGCAGCCGGCTTTTCACATTGTAACCCAGGTCTTCGCTACATAACCCGATGATTCTATTCTAAATACGACCCAAAAGTCGATTTACCGACATTGCAAGGCCAAATATAGCTGACAGACTGACGTAAATAGAAGCGCACTCAAGCATTCGAAACGTCACATTTAAGTACTAGAAATAGTTCCGTAAAACGCTCGGTTCAATATGTTGTTGTGAAAAGACGTTATAAATCGCGTCTAAAAATTTGACATTTTGTCTTAAAATTGGAAATATGAGAATTGGGCATAGTGTTTAAAATTTTCAAGTGTGAGTAGAAGTTGTAATTTGTGTCTAGAAGTTGGAAATGCTGTCTAGAATTTGGAAGTTGTGTCTTAAAGTTGGAAATGTGTCTAGAAGTTAGAACTAAAGTTAGGACGTTGTGTCTAAGAGTTGGGCATCTTGTCTTAAATTTTGTAATTGTGATTAAAAGTTGAAATTAGTGTCTAGAATCTGTAAATTGTGTTTAGAAGATGTAAATTGAGTCTATTGGTCAGAATTTGGATATTGTGTTTAGAATTTTGGAAACGGTGTCTAAGATTTGAAAGGTATATTTAGAGGTTTAAATTTGTGTCTAGAAGATGGAAGCATGGCTTGGAGGCTGGAGATGGTGTCTAGGAGTTGAACGTTCTGTCTAGAAGTTGAAAATGTGTCAAGAGTTTTGAAGGTGTGCTAAGAGGTTGGAACTGGTATTAAGAAGTTTGAATCTGTCTTCAGAAGTCGGAGGTTTTGTTAATGAGCTGGTGCTGGCACACGGCAGTACGGGGTCCACATGATAGATGCACGTAAAAAAACAACAACTCTGACATCTAGAACTATCAGTGTAAGAGCCCAAAACAGATATCCTGATCTTATAATGGTTAAAGTTTAAAAAATTCAAATTGTGAGTAGAAGTT
This sequence comes from Lymnaea stagnalis, assembly GCA_964033795.1. NCBI lineage: Eukaryota > Metazoa > Mollusca > Gastropoda > Lymnaeidae > Lymnaea > Lymnaea stagnalis. Next base: position 401,728 of record CAXITT010000438.1, read on the forward strand.
GTGATGTGTGTCTAGAAGCTGGAAGTTCTGTTTAGAAGTTGGAAATAGAGTCTATTGGTCAGAATTTGTATATTGTGACTAGAATGCTGGAAATGGTGTCTTAAGATTTGAAAGGTTTGTCTAGAATTTTGAAGATTTGTTAAGAAGGGTTGAATAGATATAGAGAAGTTGGAAGCTGTCTTTAGGAGTCGGAAGTTTTGTTTAGAAGCTGTTGCTCACTCTCAAAGAAGCACACGTCCACATTATATGATACATGTAAAAACCCTGAAAGCTAAAAAAGTCGGTGCAAGAGCCCTAACCAGTTATCCTGATCTTATTTTGTCATTTCCTGACGGAAATGTGTAGACCAACAAACGACAATAATAAGCGTATTAATTAATTTATTTCCACAGATTTGTAACATTATTTTGTCACCCGAGAAATACCGTTTTCCCGGGATATGCTAAAACCCGGGAAAGGAGAAAGCCTTATTGAACACTCCACACCATATTTCAGATACAAACTTTGAACTTTGGTGTGGATTTTAATTTAAATATAAATAACCATAATCTTTAAATAAACGGAATTATACAGAAAATACTGTACAAACAATGCCATGCATGAATATTAATATAATTCAGGTTTGTGCAAGGCGTGTGTGTTGGCTAGCTTTTTGGTTTTTTTTAATTTTGCCCCAGTTAGCTCAAGATACGCATGAGAATGGGTGGTTAGACTTTTAAAAATAAATGATTTAACTTCCTTTCATAAACACATTTTATGTGGAGGAAGAAGGGTGTGTGCATTTTTGTGTGGACGACAGTATCTTTAAATCCGATAGTATTAAAGTCGTGGAAAAAAAGAAAAAAAAGAAGAGGTTTTAAGATTTTCTTTTAAAAACTAAAATGTTTCATGCCGATGATGGGAATTACAGAACAAGGTCGCTGACCGAATGATGGCACAAATCCAACGATGGAAACTGCAGAACAAGGTCACTGACCGAATGATGGCACAAATGCCTCAACAACTCGGTGAAGTTTGATCATTTAAATCAAAACTATCGTCTGTGATTATTAACCATTTTCTGTTTACACATTTCAAGGGCGGCGACATTGTGGTGGTGGTGGTGGTGGTGGTGGTGGTGCTGGTGGTGTTGTTGTGGTGGTGGTGGTGCTGGTGGTGGTGGTGCTGGTGGTGGTGGTGGCGCTGGGGGGGGTGTGGTGGTGGTGGGGGTGCTGCTGCGGGGGGGGGGGTGGTGGTGCTGGTGGTGGTGGTGCGGGTGGGGGGGTGGTGGTGGTGGTGGGGGGGG
>CAXITT010000438.1:403445-432569 GCA_964033795.1 Lymnaea stagnalis
TGGTGGTGGTGCTGGTGGTGGTGGTGCTGGTGCTGGTGCTACATTTTAAATAGTTTTGAAGTCATTGTGGTAGAGGTACAATCTTAGTTTGTATGTTATTGAGTGACGTCATTTCGGCGATAGCCATATTTCAAATATTTCAAAACAACAAAACATTACAGTCGATAAAAATGCTATTTAGATAATATGTTCAGATAACTCAGATGCGTTAGAAAACAATGTTGGGGTGGGGGGGGTCGTACTTAAAGGGTTATCATCCCGTCGATGCTGCTATTTATTTTTATGAAAACTTAATAAATTATGCGAAAGGGAAAAAAAAAAGGGTGTTGGCTGCGATTTACTTTCTTTTGCCCCAGGCAGCTCAATAAACGCATCAGAACAGAGTTTTTTTGAAGTTAAGGACACATTTTTTGCTTCCATAAATACTTTTTTTTTTTTGTAGTTCATGCGGGAAAAATGGTAGGAAAGCCTCTGTTAAATAGAAGATTAAAATATCTTTAAAAAAACCCAATGATGTTTCAAACGTAAATTTTAATATCTATACACAGATAATGTTAAAAGAAATAAGGAGATTTTGATTTACTATATCCTAACAATAAATATCAAGGGCGTGGGAAAGCAGTATTTTTTAAATTTTAATTAATTTTTTTTTAGGAAACAATACCTAAAAACTGATTCAGTTATATACGAAAAAAATTGGGCTTGCAGATGTTGAGACTTGGCAATGGGATGAAGAAAGTAGCCCAATATGCCTTCCATAACTGCCCGATTAACACCGGGTCACATCTTGTAGCTACGTTTCAATGCTAGATTTACGCTAGTGAGTTTGGGGTGGGGGTGGGGTGGTAAGAGGGGTGTGTTGGGGAACACTTATTGCGCTCTGACTCGAGAGTTCACTGGTTTTCTTAAGAGACTTAGTTAAATGTTGTTTTTTTTTAAATGCTCAAAGGTACCTTTAAATTTTTTTATTTTTTTTGTGTTACATTTGCAATAAATATTCATTCAATCCAGTAGTCCCGTCACTGTGCCCAACCGATTATCAAGCAATGCTTGACGTCTTAAATCCGTTACTTAAAATATCATCCAAATTTTTATCATCTTGATGCCTCAATGTTAAAATTCCTACACAGCAGTGGATCTCATCATTAAAACAACAACAACCCATAACCTCATAGATCGAGATATGATACACAGCCACAGAAGCACTCTGGTGAGAAGAAGGTGTTCCTGTCGTGTTAGAGTGCTTCACTCCCATCGAACGGTTTACTGTTATCAAAGAAATTCCTACGCGGCTTCAGACTTTATGATACGCGTAGTAATAATCTTTTTTTTTAAAGCAAATTATTTTTTAAAGATGTTATAATTATGGTTTGGCACTTATTTATTTCACAACCTTAGCATGAAGTTAACGAAAGACATGCATTTTTTTCATGTTTTATTTTAGTGGTGAATTCTTCTCATAGCAAGAAAGTCTAAATTTTGTGGAGAATTCTGGTCGTCCTATCTAGAAAGTCTAAATTTTGTGATCAGTTCTGGTCATACGGTATCTAGAAAATCTAAATTTTGTTGTGAGCTCTGGTTATATCTAGAAAGTCTAAATTAAGTGGTACATTCTGGTCGTATCTAGAAAGTCTAAATTTTATGGAGAATTCTGATCATATCTAAAAAGTCTAAAGTTTGTGTCGAGTTCTTGTCATATCTAGAAAGTCTAACTTTTGTGGTAAATTCTGGTCATATCTAGAAAGTCTAAACTCAAATAATTTGCGAAAGGAGCCAACTGTAGACCCTTAATTACTATAAAATTTTCTTCTGGACAGAAACAGACTCAAACCCTTTTCTTATAGGGTTGGGTGCGGTGTGCGGCCATTAGTGAGCTGTAGTTGGTTCAATTCGTGACCTACATTTTGTTTAATTCTTGAGCTGTAGTTTGTTTAATTCATGCTTTATCTAATATTAGGAATCTTACTAAGTGGATAAGATATTCAGGTTGTCTTCTGCCCCCCCCCCAACTTATATAGCAGTGTCCCAAACTACAAGACAATAGAAACAAACATTTGTCTCGTTTCGGGGACTCTGTTGTAAAGTTTTCCTGATTCAACGCAATATTTAACAAGCAACACAAAACTGTGTGATCAACCGTGTAAAGGGAACGCAATGCGAAATATGAGCGTTTCTATACAGTTTCCAACGCTATTCGGGATAATGTATAAGCGGGGGTAAAGTTTTCCAACTGATTCTATGACACATTGACTTCTGCGGTTAACTGTTGGTAATCTTTTGCCAACTGATTCTATGACACATTGACTTCTGCGGTTAACCGCAAAACAAATGAAATGGATTTTTTTCTGGTGCCGCAAAGCGAATAAAACCGCACAATCGCACATTTGCCGCGTCGTGTGATAACCGATGCTATTGACACAATTGATTTTTGTGTTTTGATGTAGGGCACATTGTTCAGGTTTTGGACCTGTCTGTGTATCAAAGTTTTGACAGTTACACGTAGCTTTTCTCTTTAGCCACAAATCCCTATGTTATCAGTCCAAATTTAGGTTTCCCGTCCATTCACACGCGACTCTATTTTTAAACGCATGATGCTACATAAATTTAGCTTAAGATACTTTGTTTTACTGTTGGTTTGTTTGTTGTTTTTTTTTTTGGTTAAAAGTGTGGGGGGGGGGAGGGCGGCGTGGACCCTGTTGCTTCCATTGATCCAAATAAATGGAATTTTTTTATTTTTGTTATTGTTTGAATACTTATATAGCGCTAAGTATCCATGTTTTTTTAGCATGCTCACTGCGCTCTCAGTGTTGGCATCCATTTTTTTTTTGTTTTTGTTTTTTTTTTTTTTTTTTTTTTTGTTTAAAATTTGGGGGGGGGGAGGGCGGCGTGGACCCTGTTGCTTCCATTGATCCAAATAAATGGAATTTTTTTATTTTTGTTATTGATTGAATACTTATATAGCGCTAAGTATCCATGCTATTTTAGCATGCTCACTGCGCTCTCAGTGATGGCATCCGCGGCGTCGCAGGGGTTGTCGGAGTGATTCATGGTTTCGATGTTTGCCGCCCGTAGGGGACGCCATCTCTGGGTTTGAATTTAAGAGTTTCCCTTTCTTAGATGAGCTGCCGACCAAGGTTAACGAGTCCCATCTACTTGATTACTTTGCACATATTGTTTCCAATCTTGAAGGTCTTGGTCTGAGTTTTTTTTTTTTTTTTGTAGTTCCCTAAAAGTGTGTGTGTGTGTGTGTTTGAACTGTTTGTGTGGAATAATTCGGGAGAAATACCGTGTGAAAACTAAAAAATGTCCAATGTTGGATTAATCGCTCGAGGGCAGTGGGAGTGGGGTTTAGGGGGCAATCTCCCGGTTGGGTTGGGGGGGGGGGCGATCCCCCGTGTGGCTGGGAGGCGATACCCCATACCTGGTCATTTTCACTTTCCCAATCAAATGTATATGTTAAAATCGTTTCCATTTCTTTTAAGGCTTACGCGTTCATTCATTTAGCACCTCATGCGATAACCGGAGGACCACCGCTTCTGCGTAGCTGCTGCTTCTGTCGGAGCTTGTCCACAGGGCCATGTTTGCCTGGAACAGACATTTATTCTGCGGCTAAGTTTCTTTGGGTCTACCATCTTCCCGGCAAGCATATTCCCTTAAATAACTATGTCTTAATTTTTAAGTTTGTTACCATTGATACTTCGAGTTGTTGAGGCAACCTCCCCCACCCCCTCAAAAACAAACAAAACAACAACAACAAAAACAACAAAACTAGTATTTTTTTGTATGGATCCGCTATTATAAGAGGTATTGTTGGAACTGAACTGGTAGTATCGTAGTGACGACGGTCGGCCTGTTGACTGCCATCTGTCCGACGCATCTAGTTTTAACTGAAACAATTAATTTAAACGCATCAATAATTTTTTTTAAATTAAAAACTTTTTCGTCTAAATGCCCCGCTGGCCATGATGCAGTTGAGTGAAAGAAGAAATGATGCAGAGTATTTGAAACGCCCTTTTTAACCATCAGTCATGCCCTCAAGCGTATCAATTTAAACAATAATTTAAAAAACAAAACAACTACTGCTGGTAACGCAGCGAACTCAACACATGACATGGCCACATTTTGCATTGAATTTAATAATTATTATTTTATTTCTTTTGGTAGCTATACTACTGTTTCAGGGGAACAGCGAGACTTTCAATTCTTTCTTTCACAGTTATACTGTCGAACTGAGATATTTTACAGTAATCTTCTTTGGCTTCATGTTATCTTTAGAAAAGTTTTTTTTAAAGATAATAATAATATTAATAATAATAATAATTACATTCCTTACATCAAATAACAACAAAATTCTTCGATATCCAAGTTAGGAAGAATTAACGCAGAAATTCGTTGTCTCTTTGATATAGGTTCAAAGTAAGGTGGTCACAACAGAAATTCGTTGTCTCTTTGTTATAGGTTCAAAGTAAGGTGGTCACAGCAGAAATTCGTTGTCTCTTTGATATAGGTTCAATGTAAGGTGGTCACAGCAGAAATTCGTTGTCTCTTTGATATAGGTTCAAAGTAAGGTGGTCACAGCAGAAATTCGTTGTCTCTTTGATATAGGTTCAAAGTAAGGTGGTCACAACAGAAATTCGTTGTCTCTTTGTTATAGGTTCAATGTAAGGTGGTCACAGCAGATATTCGTTGTCTCTTTGATATAGGTTGATGTAAGGTGGTCACAGCAGAAATTCGTTGTCTCTTTGATATAGGTTCAATGTAAGGTGGTCACACCAGATATTCGTTGTCTCTTTAATATAGGTTCAATGTAAGGTGGTCACAGCTAGAGAAGGTCGCCAGTTCCAGTGCATTGGCTCAATGACCGAGCAAGCTGAAGCTGTTGATTACCTATAAGACTGTACGCACTGATCTGGCCCAAAAATGAAATGGCACACCGGTGCTCAAACTGAAACGTAGCAGACCTGTTTGTAGAGGACAGCGCCGGTGTGGACATCCAAGTAATATGGCCCGACTAGCACCATATTCCCCCTGGAAGTTGCTCTTCCGTGATATGTGCACGGCTAAATGGTGAATCTGGGTGCGCCACATGGTAAGATTTCTGTTAGTATTGATCCCAGCCTGAGGTATTGGAAATGTCACTGTCCAGGACAGGATTACAATCCGCACTACTTAAAAAAAATTTTTTTTTTTTTTTAAATTAAAAAAAAGAAATGAAAAGGACTACTTTAAAAAAAATAAATAAATAGGGGACTCAACAAGGCGAAGAACACAGATGCGGATACAATATGAAGTACAAAGACGAGGATACAAATATGAAAGGGGAGCAGCTGTCAGATATCGAATTGGGAGCGTATATCTTCAAGATACCATCCTGCTATTGAGAAAACTGGTGTCAAACATTTATGAAAAGAAAAAGAGGAAAAGAAGCAGTCTCCAACCAGCCAAATGAAACGCAAGGACAGAGAAAGACGAATTTTTTAAGGAATTTAATTTTTTCCAAGGTCAAATTAATGTCTAATAAATGATACTCTGCATTGACAAAGGACATAGTGCGCCTGGCGGTTCGATTATTTCATAAGAAAAGAAGAAATCATATAAATAAACATTGTTTGCATCACTTTCTGATTTGTTAGAGTTTATGTCAGAGGACTTCAGGACACACTATTGTTAACTATTCAGTTTATATGAACACAAATATTTGTAAAATAAAATTTATGTAAGATGTGATGGTCAAAAAAAAGCTCATGTTCGATTAAAGAAAAAAAAAATTATATAATTGATAATATAAATAAACAACTAGACTCTAACCTTTTTCAATAGGAAAAAAAAAAGAGTAAAAGTAACCTATAATAATTCAATAAAGATGTCACCTTGTTTGATTACATCTTTGTTTAGGTTGTGGTAAAATATCCTCAGTAAGCTGTGGTCAAATTACTGAAAGTGATTTGTAGCAAATCTTTGTGTTCTATAAACCGCAGCGATCCACTAAATAAACTGCAGCGATCCACTAAATAAACTACAGTGATCCACTAAATAAACTACAGTGATCCACTAAATAAACTACAGTGATCCACTAAATAAACTACAGTGATCCACTAAATAAACTACAGTGATCCACTAAATAAACTACAGTGATCCACTAAATAAACTACAGTGATCCACTAAATAAACTACAGTGATCCACTAAATTAACTACAGTGATCCACTAAATAAACTGCAGTGATCCACTAAATAAACTACAGTGATCCACTAAATAAACTACAGTGATCCACTAAATTAACTACAGTGATCCACTAAATAAACTGCAGTGATCCACTAAATAAACTACAGTGATCCACTAAATTAACTACAGTGATCCACTAAATTAACTACAGTGAACCACTAAATAAACTGCAGTGATCCACTAAATAAACTGCAGTGATCCACTAAATAAACTACAGTGATCCACTAAATAAACTGCAGTTATCACTAAATAAACTACAGTGATCCACTAAATAAACTGCAGTGATCCACTAAATAAACTACAGTGATCCACTAAATAAACTGCAGTGATCCACTAAATAAACTACAGCGATCCACTAAATAAACTGCAGCGATCTACTAAATAAACTACAGTGATCCACTAAATAAACTACAGTGATCCACTAAATAAACTGCAGTGATCACTAAATAAACTACAGTGATCCACAATGTTACAGTGATTGTTTAAAAAAAATAAAAATATAGTAAAATCAATTAAATAATCCTCACCAGTCACTTTATTGAATAATTTATTTTTATTTTCTGATAAAGTCATCGCACCTGCAGTAGCTCCTTACAGCATGGCCATCAGTACAGATCTGACCACCATCATTCTACAAAATGCCATGCACACCATACAAAAGCAACACACAATCTACCTACTGACCATCTCCATCTACTTACAGGCACCATCTACCTACTGACAGGCACTATCTACCTTCTGACAGGCTCCAAGCTCCAGTCTTATCAATGATTTATTGGAAGTCAGTAAGAAATAAATAAATCCTATGGCAGGTCACAAAAATCCCATCAAGTGACTGAAGTTCTTGAATATGTGAATAGCATCATATTTTAGACATAATATAAATATATATTATATAACATTGATTGTCTGAGCAAACTTGACATATGTCAACAGCAACCCTACAAACATGATAAAAAGTTATGACATTAATCAGATTTCAAGCTATAGTTCAATGAGCGGTTTTGACACCATATGGTTCATGTAGATTTACATGGGGTTGATGTTGTTACTGGAAATATTAAGAGCTTGCTTATGATAAGAATTGGGATCCCTAGGCATTTTTACAGGCGGGGTCTGCATGTTGTTGTTGTTTTGGGTGGGAGTGGGTAAGGGGTTCAGATAGAACATTCTCTTTAAAAAATCTGTTATAACATTTCCCCCAATGTGCATACCCCCTCTCATGACCGTTATAACATTTCCCCCAATGTGTGTGCATCCTCTCATGTTTGCTATAACACCCCCCCCCCCTTAAAATCATGAACCAAACCAACTCTTGAAAAATTAAAAGGTTCCCCATCAGTCAGTTTGTACCACAGAGCCATAGTTATTAGGCATTTTTCATATGCCAACAGTGTGAAAGCATACCTGTACCTCTGCAGCAGTGGACAAGAGTAGGTCTACAACATGTACAAGCACATCATTGCTTCTACAGTTGTGTATAAATGTGTACATGATATAAAAAAAAATATTAAACAATCGACATTACCAAATAAATCACTAATAATTGAACAATTACAAGTACACCTAAAAAGAACACAAATTGAATGTCATGGGATCAAACAGATTTTTCTTAAGAAGTTGTACTTCTCAGGAAATTACTACATATTTACATACTGGTATAGCTGAAGTTTAAAAGACATAATAACTCAGTCTTAATTTGCTCTAGAAAATAGGTCGTGTTTGCTGTTTTGCCATGATTTTAATCTATGCCACACTGGAAGTTTTCATTGGTAAAACATTGCAGACTTCCATTAGCTGATACCAGTGCCAGTTGCTACAAAGTGAATTTTCAAAATTCCTCAATTTGTGTGTGTATATTTCCTATGTCAATTTGATCATGGAGATGAAAGTCTAGATAAGTGTTAAACCAACAACAAAAATTTTTTAAAAAGAAAAGATTTTACATATTTGGATGAGTCAATTTTAGTCAAGACCTGTCAACGAAATTTGTGTGAGGAGTGTTGCCAGCCATCAGCCAGGGAATACGTGAACACTGCACATACTTGTTCTACGCTCAGTCTCTGCTGACCTCTAACCCTTTGACTCTTTTTTTGTGCACAGCTAAGCCAGTCAGTCTTACACTTACACACTCTGAGAGGCATTTCTTTGAAGTGACAAAAACAAACAACTGAGAACCATTAAATTTAAAATTGCATTTCTTAAAAGTTCCTGCACAAAAGGGCATCGATGTTTGGCAAATCATTTTAAAAAAACTATTCAGCATCTTCACTGCAAGATGCTGCTCGAGAGCAAAAAAAAAAAAGTGGTTAAGAATTGGGCTGTAGCCACAACTGTCTATAGTACTTTATGCTTAACACAAGAAAATCAAATCCAAGTGATCATGATTTTCTAAATCTTTTCTCCAAATCTTTCCTAACATCATCTACTTTAAGAATCAATACACATCACCATCTAGTACTGGAGAAGGGACGTGCAATAAAGCTCAAGCCTCTGTCATTTTTTACAAGGTATTAGATAAGACTGTGTTGAAATTGTATGGGATTATTTCTTATTTGAGCAGGATGAGTCTTTCATTCCAACAGAACTATATTTTAACACATTCATTCACATCAACTAAGTTTGAAAAAAAAACAAAAAGACATACAGCAAGTATCTTTGCCATTACTCACTGACACATTTACACCTTAAATGCTGCATGCAATATGAACATTGATTTTTTTTGTTTTAAAAAAAGTATTAAAAACCTATCAAAAAATAAAAATTGACCTCACTTGGATGTACACAGTTTAAGAAAAAAATGGAGGGATTTATGACTTGCAATCTCAAAAAAAATTGAAATTACGTTGTTATGATAAGGCTGGATAAAACAAAAGGAGATGTAGAAAAATCAACCTTATTTGTGCGCTATTATCACATATTAAATTTATCACTGTATACGGTATATATTTAACAATTTATACAATCCTTATATAGCAATATTAAGAATAATTTAGTCATTGACAAAAGCTCTTTTGTGTACAGATAGGAATGGTTCTCACAGTGGCGCTTTGGTTGTAAATATAAAATGCAATTTTGAGGAATATTTATCAGACACATGAAACTATACCAAACATATACTTAAAATTTGGTAAATCTTAGTGGCAGAGGTTTCCAAACCTTTATATTTCAGACCCTTTATATATTATTTACAAAAAAATTAGCTTAATTGATCATCTATAATAAGATAATGTTAATAATGTGTATCATTTAAATCAGTCTATCCCACAATGGTTGTCTACATACTGGCAGGAACCGTTAGCACAACCTGAGACAAGAAACTGGATAAAAGTGTTTAAAGTTAATTAGCTACACAAGTAAAGCAGCTAGCATTCAACTGTAAAAGTTAACAATTCAACTGTAAAAGTTAACAGAGTCCTCTCGGATCAGAAAAAAATATTTTAAGACATATTTAGGTTCCAATAAAAAGATAAAAAATTATTAATAAATCTGGCCATAGTCTCTGGTGCAATGGGAAACTTATCCACCGATCCATCAAAATAAAAAGTTTGGGAAACACTGATTTAAATCATACATCAAACAAGAATCAAATTTATTTTTCCACAAATAACTAGTTGACCTCATTTCTGTGTGGGTTTTGTAATTTAGGTTTAGCAAGGTGGATTGTAATTTCTAAGATAACACTAATGATATCCAAATTTGGATTACTCCACCACAACAGAAGGTCAAGTTAAATTAAAATTTCTTAGAAAGCTTGTGTTTAGATCCGGTACTCAGTACTTGACATAAAACAGAAGTTTATACCAACATAGAAAAACACAATCTTAGCAAAAATAGACAATTTTTTAATATGCATTAGCTGAGTATAAGCTGCCTTATTAAATGCTAAATTCTTGAGTATAGTAGACATAGCAAGTGAATAGACACATTCATAAATGTACGGCCATTTTGATTTAAAAATCTTATGGAAATTACCCTCATGTTCTTACCACTTTTGGAAGTGCACACAGCCAAAAAAGTAAGGCAAGTGAAAATTTAATTTTTTTTCAAGAAATATAGTTAACCCTAGTCACAAAAAAATCAGTTGTTGAATTATTATATATATTTATTAACAAATTATCCATGGAAAAAATAGTTGATTCAATGAAGACATAGGTTGCTTTCTTATTTTCATTTTAAATTGTTTTTCATTCTTTACAAGTAGGAGGATAAAAAGCATCAACAACTACTAATTTCAATAAAGATATCATTATTTGGAGTACTGGAGTGTAGCTTCCACGTTAGGCATTACACAGAAATTAACACTCTAGAATACAAGTGTGATGATAGCCCAATTAAAACATTTAGTTAATAAGTCATCAGACGTATTTATGAAACAGCAATGCAGCATTGATTTATAGATCGCCACATCATTAAAATATTTCAAGTTATCAAATTTTAAAACAAAAATAATTCGAAACATTTTGAAATTGAATTATTAATGTGAATTCATCCAAAGTATATTGCAGCTTACTTCAGCTGTTGGCATTTCTTTTGTCTGCTCTGAGAATGTAAATGTATCTGTTGGAACCCACAGCAATCTTTGGGAAAGTCAGCTGCCTGTCATTATCAATGCAGTAAACTCCTTGGGGTAGGTCAACCAGTTGACCTGTAGTCTGCAATTAAAATGTTTAAATTTTAAATATATATCAAGATTCTCACAAAGTTTCACAATACACCCCAATACCGTGTAGAACAGGCCGGCACAACATACAGCCCGCGGGCCACATGCGGCCTGCCAGCAACCACTTTGTGGCTCGCGAAGTAACGAAATTTTCTTTATTCGTATTATTTTCTTAATAGCAGTCCCCCTTGTCCTATTTTCTTTTGGCCCTCACAAGTCCTGTCCTGTTTTCTTTTGGCCTACACAAGTTTTTCATAAATTATTACGACCCACCTTACATTTTAAGTTGTGCAGGCCTTGTGTAGAAAATATGATGCATAAAATTATTAAGTTTTGATATTTTTATTTGTGGCATGGGTATACTAATGTAAATGAACCCACGGTTTGTCAACGCCATTGAAATATATTTTCTAAATTGGTCTAACATTGTTTATTTGTTGAAAGAGAAAACGACTCTTTTTCAATACTGTAATATCATTGGAATTTTAGATACACACCCTATTCCCTCCATGTGATATGTGTTTCCCGAAGCAGGATCATTATTGATCAAATTCATTCCTTTATTCTGAGGTATAATTGCTAATGTCTGCTCCCATGTGTTTGCATTGACTTTGTGTGGTTTGACGTGAAAAAATTCTGAAAATTCACAATGACTGACTGATGAACCAAGCACTTCAACAGGAAAGCGAAGTAAGTCTAGACTTATCACAGTCCAACAGGTGATCAATACTTTGGTTGATTCAGACTGTGAGGAGTCAGAATTCTATCAAGAATTATTCTGAATACGTTTCCAGTTCAAGTGACACATCGTCTAATCATATCTGTGTTGTGGGCATGGAAAAGCACTCCAGGTACAACTACCAAAATCCTGGAGTGTCTTACGAAGACAATCCATGTAGGAAGATGAAGAGCAACATCTGGTGCTCACTTTATAAGTACCTGTGTGTGAAACAAGGCTCATCCTGATGGGTGGATTGGCACAAAAAGGTGGAATATTGGTGCTAGATGAAAGGTAGACCTATTTTCTACAATGTTTCCAAGTTCCATCTTATTCTAAAAACTTGTTTGCATGTAACTAACATTTTTCTACATCATGTTGGTTTATTCTCTTTAATGTACAGGGATAGGGGACAGTTTGGTTCATTGTGTCAGGGTTGGTAGGGTTAAAAGTCAAGTTTTTATTACTTTATAAATTTTGATAAAAAGCACATTTTTGGAATGAAAAATAAGTAAAAACTTATTAAATGTTAAAAATACAAAGCTAAAAGTTGGTGTGGTTTTATTAACAATGTAAAAATCTATCAATTGTATTTATTAATTTTGTTTTTTTAAATAGGTGAAAATAAATTATCATTATTATTTTTTTCAAGGAAAATTGAAGCTTTTGATGTTCGAGTTTAAGTTTAGTTCTTATGAAATTTATATAATTTTTATTTATTTGAGTTCAATCAAAAATTTTAATTTGATATTGTTTGAAGTAAAAATAAATTTAAATTTAATTTTGCAATATTAACTGGCAACAAAAACAATAACAGACGTTTGGGTATTCCCAATAAATGTGATTACGATTTAATAACAGTAAGTAGTGCATAGATGATCATTTATTGACAATAAAAATAATATCTTAACTTTCAAATTTGGACAAAAAGCTTAAAATAGTTATTTAATGGTTATATTAAATGTATTTCTAATATATGATATTAATACTTAAACATATAAATTGACTTAAATATAAGCAGAAGTATTTATTTTTTATCATATTTAAATTGATTCAATTTCCATGAAATAATAGAAAATCCTTAATATTGTTTTTTAAGAAATCGAATGCATTTAATTTAAAGCCATTAGTTTCTTTTTAGCGTTATATGGTCAGCCTAGCTCATTCTTATATACTGGTATATATTAATGTGTATTTTGATTAAATTAAGAATAAGTGGCAGGTGTATTTATGTATTGAAAAAATGTGTCAATATTTACATGATTTCATCCTAGTGGAGGAGAACCCAGGATAATATTGAATTTTTATGTGATTGATCTGAAGATTTTTCATTTAGCTATCTGCTTTTAGAAGTTTGATCTTTTCTTCTTCTTCTACAAACTGCTAGTCTACTTCATCATTATAAAAATATAATGCATGGTTGATGTTTAAATAGGAGCCATGACTTACATTGAGGGTACCTCTGTCAATAGTTCTGGCCATATTTTGATCTGTTCCACCACATATGATGCTATCTTTTCCCAGCCATTGAGCGCAGTAGAGCTGCAAGGGCAAAATGGAAAAAAAAATATGATAGTGAACTATCTTTCATAGCGTTCATGGTTTTACAGGGGTGCCATTATATTGAATTAGGTGAAGAAATTCACTGATGAAAGGCACTGAGGGAACATCTGTATACTGTGAGATTATTTTAAAAATCACTTTATTTTATCAACTGACAACAAGAAGATGGTGCAAATATTTTTAAAAACATACCTGGCTATGATGTAATGTGTCATGTGGCACATCTTTGATCTTAATAGCTGAGGCAAAGTCCCAGATCTGCAATGAATTGATTATTAAAAAATAATTTAAATTGCTTTTTAAAAAAACAGTATCTTTACAAAAAAAGAAAGAAAAAAAAAAGTCAAAATTCAAGAAATAATATTGGAAAATAAATACTACAACAATAGGTTTCTCACTTTAGTGAAACAAAATAATTATAACATTTTTTCACATTGTGTCATGAAAATTGTATGGTTTTTTTGTAACCAACTACTTTAAATAATCTCAAGCAGCCCAGAATATGGTTGCACATGTTGCTAAATATAGAATATTTTATCACAAGCATTATCAGGTCAAGGCCATGTTTTCCATGATGAAATTTTGTATAGTTTTAACTTGTGAAGACTGAAATATATTTTGAGATGTTCTTTCTTGTATCTGCATTTTTAAATAAACTATTGAATTCATTCATTATTTTCTGTGTTATGTCTTTACTGTATAATTTATAGAACCCTATGTAATTTATTTTTTTTTTTTTTTTTTTTTTTTTTTTTTTTTTAATATTTCTTTTAACAGTTTTTTTAGCCTCATACATTTATTCTGTGAGTTTCTCCTAGTTACAAAATCATAAATCTAAATCAGCCATTTTGAAATCAGAGCCTTTAAAATGTATCACCCAGTTGAGACAACCACTGAGTAAGTCCTGTTGAATGAAATATGACTGGAGAATGCTATATGACACAAGAGTAAGGCACTGCTGACTTGTATTTACCTGCAATACATGGCTTTTCCTCCATGATCCTGTGAGGATATGATTGTGGACGGGGTCTATGTCTAGGGCGTCACCACACAGGTGTGGGCCAGTGAACTTCCTAAATAAGCAGACATGAGCAATGATGTAGTCAGTCTGCTGGTGTTAAATTTAAATAATTAAACTTAATTGTAGGCTATGATATCAGAAGACTTATAAAGATTACATTTTGCAGTTAAGTGATAGTTTTTATAAATTAAAGAATGAATAGAACTGTGACCATGGCAACTTCATTAAAAAACTGAAGGTTTGTTATATGCTTTGAAGTTAATTATTCTAAAATTTTAGCAGTACTGAATAGTAAATATTTGTAATTAAGATGCATACTGCCAAGCAATACAAAACAACTGTAATATGAGAACACACAATCTGCAGTATTTATATTTGGCTAAATAATTATAGACCTGTTTTTGTATTTAGTTTGATCATAAACATAATTTCTAAGGCCATGTTTTCAATTTTCAGTTTCAATACTTACTTGATTGAATGAATTTTTCTGTCATCCCAGTACTAGAACAGAAAAAAAAATTACAAAATGCTAAAAATCTTACAATTTCAGCCATGAAAAATTGCATGTTTAAAATGTATTTTAGTTAATGTAAAGTGTCGTAAAATATCAAATTTAATTAAATAGGTAAGCATCTTGAAAAATTATCATGTGTAAAATATCAAATTTAATTAAATTGGTTAGCATCTTGAACAAATATCATGTGTGGGTGCTCATTATTTTAATTTTAGGGCAAATACATTTTAAAATTTAAATAAAAAATGTATGTAAGAAACAATAACTGTAAGTTATAACTGGAAATTATAAAAGTAGCCTAAGACATGAAGTCAGTAGCTTAAGAAATGAAGTCAGTAGCTTAAGACATGAAGTCAGTAGCCTAAGAAATAAAGTCAGTGGCAAGTCAGTAGCCTAAGACATGAAGTTGGAATCCTAAAATAAGAAGTCAGTAGCCTAAGAGATGAAGTTGGAAGCCTAAGACATGAAGTCAGTAGCCTAAGACATGAAGTCAGAAGCCTAAAACAAGAAGTCCGAAACCTAAGACATGAAGTCAGTAGCCAAAGACATGCAGAATTCTGAAAAGGCTAGAAACCACTTACATATTTTTACATTAATTTTTTTTTAAAACTGTGCAACATTTTGTTTTGATTATAACAATCTCACCCTCTTATCACTACATAAAATAAAAAAGAGATAAGGCAAACCTGAACTGTATCATCCCATCCGCCTGATATGAAAATGTGTGGATGGTTCGGATTATACTGCAGGGCAAACACCCTGAATCGATGGCCATCCATGATATCATGCCCATCACTTTATATCAATGTAAAAAAAAATATATAAAAATTTAGGTTATCATTTTTAAAAATTTATCTCAGAGAGGCTTACCTTGCTCTGAACTCTTTAAGAAGGAATTAAAGTATCTATTAACTTTTATGGAAAGACAAGCAGTAGAGCTTTTTGAACATGCAATTTTAGACTTGTACCTCATTTAATTTTAAAAAGCAGTAAAACTACTGTATACAATTTTGAAATTTGATGACCTTGGCTCCATGGTGGAAATCTTTTTCTTAGTTTCCAGATCATACATGTGAATCTGTGGATTAGCACCAGCAGTGATGATGTGTGTTCCCTCTGGATTAACTGTGAGTGCTAGTGTCTGTCTGTCTTCATCAATGGTGTGCAGACACTTGCCAGATGTGTAGTGCCAAAACTTGACATGACCAGATGCATCTGCACAAATGGGAAAAATTGTTGCTATTGACAGAACAAGTGCAGTTGCCATTAAAGGAGTTAAGGTGACCTTCATGGGCTCCCGCTAGTGGTGACAGATATACACCAATAACACTAAGAGGGAGGTATTGCAATGAAGCTTATTCTGCTAGAGAATAACCGTTTGTTCCCAAGCAGCGGTGTAGCTAGGGTTAGTGCCTGCCTCGGGCTGGCCAAGGTACCTGATGCCCCCCCCCCCTGTAGATTGCAGATAATGGTGTCACTCCATATAATGAAAAAAATTCCACCCTGGGCCATCATAGCCCCCACTTTAACCCCATTCTTATGCCAGCAGTGTGTGTTAAGTCATGAATGCACAGTTCCAAAGCCCCACCAACTGCTCTCTAGATGAAAACCACTCAGGGAATGGAATTTATCTGCATGCCAATCGGCAGGGTGATCAACCCTATAGCACACTGAGTTACAATTAGTGGAAGTGTCTAGGTCAAATATATGTTGATTTTTTTTTTTTATGTTGATAAATAGTCTGAGATCTGTGAGTAAAAAGATGTCAATAACATCATTATAATGAAAGTTCACTTGATGGCTAATTATTCTGAAGAACCCACATCGTGGTTGCAAAGTAATATTTTATTTAAGATTTATAAATAGCTCACTGATGACAAGTATAAAAATAAAAAATTACATGTGGCAATAATGATGTGGATATACTCTGTTTTTTCTCCATCTGTAAATGGCCGGAATCGTATTTGGGTGACAGGGAGTCTGTGTTTATTGGTGTCCTCATCATGCAAGGAATAGAGCAGCTGACAAGTTGATGGGTTGAAAATCTGGAAATAAATATACTCATTGTTTTTTGGTTTGGATCCTGACATCATGAACATTTATTTAAATGCAAGACATGGTAAATGAAGCTATCCAGTGGCAGCAGAAATGAAAAGAAGAAAGAACAATGTTCCCTTTGCTATAACTACTTCCACGCATCAAAGAGCTCCATAAAAGAATTTTTAAAAATGGCATAGCATTTACAATTTTATCCCATTTCTAGTTATTAAATATCTCATATCTAGTTCATATATATATTCCGTATTTAGAAGTAGGTTGTTTTTTTTCACCAAAGACATGGTTTGCTGGAGGAAGTATACACAAAAACCCAAATGAGTTATCTCACCTTTATGGTCCCATCGCATAGGCCGACTGCTAAGTGACTGCCATCACCATTGAATCGGCAGCACATGACATCAGAACTGAGTTCTCTGGGGACATCAGAACTGAGTTTTCTGGGGGGGGGGGGAAATAAAGAATACAAAATTTTTAATTTTAAGCTTTATAGGTGATGCTAACAAGAATTTAGTGTTGCTAGTGTTAATTCTGCAGACGTAAATTGGTAGTTGTTATTTCTATAAGTAGCATCCTTATTATTAGTTAAAGTGTTTTTAGTTGATGTTTTAAATCAGAAAGAGCAAGGCCTTACATTGGTCTGAGGGTATGAGGTCTAGTAAGTTCCATATCCACATGGACTACCTGATAGTATTGTGACATACTGCTAGGCTTCCACAGGAAGTTTCAGATAGGTATAAACTAATATAAAACTAATCCTGGCCTTAAAATACTTTGTCACATTGCTTAATTTTAGATGTTTAAACTTGTTCACAGAAAATAAATATTTATTGATTTTAAATGATGGTTCCCTTCCAAATACAGGTTATCTAGCAGGGATGAATAGATGAGTTTTTTTTTTTCAAGTATACCCAAAATTTAATCTAGTGATACAGAGTTAAATGTATCACCTATTTAAATTTAATTTAAATTTAAATCTTTGGTGATACAAACAAAATATTAAAAAATTAAGAATGGGATATAGCTGTAAAAGAAATGAGAAAAAAAAAGAAGCTAGAGATAGTAGGCCAATTATTTACTAAAGAAAAAAAATTGTAGTGAAAAAATATTTTAACATATAGCAAAACATAAACACAACTCAACTTTAAAGGTCTGAAGATGTAAAATGAAAATGATCAATTAAATAGAAAAATGGAAACATTTGGATGGAAGTGCAGGGGCAGCACACAATTAAGTTTACAAAACGTGGACAATCAGGAAGATCAAGAATATTTTTGTAATTTTATGAAACTTTAAAAATTGTTATAAATTTGTTTAATGTCATAACAGGTTTAAAAAATTGCAAATTGAAATACAGTTTTTTGTTTATAAATATAAGACACATCAAATCTGAAACTTTCATTTCACTTTGCAATTTCATATAAAATATGAAAATAACAAATTACAACATCACTAGGGAATACTACTTAATGATAAATTCACCTCTCTGATGATTTGCTGTCACTGAAAAAAAATGCACATTACAGTTATACATATATAATTATCTTTTTAGGTGCCAGAATTTGGTGATACTATTCTATATTATGTAAATTGATGTTCGTAATAGAACTTTAACCAGACTTTTACTATGAGCTGTTATATTTTTAGCTCAATTTGAGTATGTATTTTATGCTATATTTCATATAACACCTTGGCATCTTGTATTACCTATTTCATAAAGTTCTCAAATACTTGTTTGTTTTCTACCCTTTTAGGACGAAACATTACCATAGACATATTAAATAATCCATTTACCAAACTCAAATTTAATACTAATTGATTATATACTAAATATTATATTAAAATAAAAGATGAAATACAGTCAAAAGTGGATTATCCAAACCATTTGGGATCTAGGGATGAAGTAGGAATAATCAAATAATTTTTATTGTTAAATTAAAATTAAATTATGTTAGCAGTTTTTCCAAATCATCATCATTTTTTTTCAAAACTATAGACTATATATAAAAATAAAGATAAAAACTTTAAATGACATATGCCATTTTTGTATTATTAAACAAACCAAATAAAAAAATAAAAAATTCTTCTCCAATAAAACGTGTACTTTAAAATGAGCTATGCTTATTTTTTGTATTATTAAGCAAACAAAAATATAAATAAATTCTTCACCAATGGTCTTTTTTTTTCAGTGAAGTGGAATATCTTCTTTTGTAACGGTATCAATCATTCTTTTAAATTGCATAATTGTATTTGGAACAAACAGAGAGAATATAACAACATGACCACAAAGGTAACTGATGTCTTTTAACATAAAGCACTTCTTACTTACAGTGTACTTTTCTGAATAGTTTTGATATTGTAGTTTTTTTTTTTTTTACTGAAAAACTCTGCTCTCTTAAATTATATATTATATTTTTATCTAAGCACAGCATCATGTTACAGGGATATACAGAACTGTACATAGATAGCATCTTTTTTCCATATCACCATTACTTATAATATAAGTTATATCAAGAAATATGGGTGCTTTCAGCTACACAGTCAGTTATATTATGTCCCTGGGTTGACAATCACCCCATGCCCTTATTTTTAAATTTCTTCCTCCCAAATATTACATTGCTTCTTATTTTTTTTTAGTGCCATCTTAATTGTCTAGCTTTGAAGTGAATTTCAAAAACTCATTTAATATGTTTTATGCCATATTATTTTCACCTTATTCTGATTGCTCATGTCATATTCAACTTATGCTAAATTAAAATTGATTTCATGTGCTATGATTTCTTTCAGGACCAGGTACAAATGAATTCAATTTTTTACATGTAAATGTTAGTATGATGCTTGTTACTAAATTAAATATAAGAAAGTAATAGCCCCCAGATCTAGTCATCTCTAGTAATACTAAGTAATAAGCCTATTTACTTTTTCTGTAAACTTAAACACACTAACACAGATTCAGATATTATAAACAAAATAGGCTAGAATAGGTATTCATTTCTGAGACTTAGACTTAGGCTAACTATGGTTGAATTGGCTGCATCTGGCATCTCCAATTGCCAATATAATAGATTGATTGGTGTATGAATGCTGCTGCCATTTTCTGTACTAAGGCCTATATTACTGATCTATATTAAATTTAAAGACTATCTATTAATAATTTTTTTAATTATTTAATTTTATTATTATAATCTTTTTTTTTTATATTTAATCTCATATTATAAATCATTATTAATAATAATAAAAATAGACATACATAGAATCCAATAAACGCAGGTTTCCTTCCAAGTATGGCCCCGCTTTGCTTCTTCTGTAGTAACTGCCTTGAAAACTACTTAAAGTGCTGTAAGTAGTGCTGCTTCGACGGCTAAATGAGCTGACTTCACTAGCGGCATCTCCAACATGATTATCATCTCTTAGATGTTTATTTAAATAATCTGGTAGAACCTCTGCAGTATCACCACTCATTCTCTTTAATAGTTTCAGTATTAACGTTACTAAATTGTGTGCAGAACCAGAGTACAAAATGATTTCGATCGGCAATGATAAATCAACGACGGAATAGTTGCATTAAAAATGAAGGTAGTACCGTTTCCTTGCCTTCATATAAACTAATCGAAATCGAGGCTATGGAAATAGTACTCTTTGCTGTAAGAGCTAAGTTTGTAGGAAGCTAAATTCTAAAAGTAAGAGAGGTTAACACACATTTAAAAATTATTATTTTTTTTATAACGTATTACTTGAGTAGATTCTAATATTTATATAACAGTAGGATATTTTAATAATGAAAAGCGTGTACAAAATATTTATGGACGAATATGCATGACAATGCAAACGTTTGAAATTTTATGTTAAAACAAAAACAAAAACAAACAAAAAAAAAGGTTGGGGGGGGGGGGGGTTTAGGGTGTAGAGAATTTACACAAATATGATTAATATGAATAATATTTTTATTTTGGGAATTTTGGGTGGTTAATTTTTATTCACTACTGGTTCTTCACTGGCCCAAAAAAAAAAAAAAAAAAAAAAAAAAAAAAAGGTTGGGGGGGGGGGGGGTTTAGAGTGTAGAGAATTTACACAAATATGATTAATATGAATAATATTTTTATTTTGGGCAATTTGGGTCGTTAATTTTTATTCACTACTGGTTCTTCACTGGCCCCTTCAATTCCGGTGCACCATGGAGAGGACAGAACCTTTTCACCGGGCAATCTGACCCAATATAGAACAATCAATTTTGGTATAGATTTTTATGTAATTTTTTTTTTTTTTTAAATGACAGCAGAAATTTTCAAAATATGCACTAAAAAATTCAGGTCTCGAGGACTATAACTTTATTTGATTCTATAAACAATCTTTCGCCTCTTCATCCTCGAGGAACAGCAGCCGATCTTCATTGACGTCTGTGGTCCTTTCTAGGACATAGGCCACCTACAAGAGTCCTTCCTGAGCCAATCTCTTCAGCTTCCCCCAAGTGTGGCTAAGTTTCTTGGTATCTGTTTCCATTTCACGGCGCCAAGTGTTCCTCGGCCTGCCTCTTTTCCGTTTTCTCTGAGGGTTCTAGTTCAGGTCTAGTTATGCTGGAGGCAGGCTTCCTGAGTGTATGGCCGATCCATCTCCATCTTCTCTGGAGGATTTCTTGTTCTACCGATTTCTGCTTTGTCCGCTGCCACAGTTTCTGGTTGCTGATCTTGTCAGGCCAGTGAATGCAGATAATCATTCTTAGGCAGTTATTGATGAAGGACTGGATTCTCTTCATATTCACAGCAGTGGTTCTCCATGTCTCTGCACCATATAGTAGAACAGGTTTCACCAGGGTGTTGAAGGTTCTGATCTTTAGGTTGTTACTCAAGTGTTTGGAGACCCATACATTCTTGAGTTGTTGGAAGGCTGCTCGTGCCTTTCCAACCCTTATTTTGACATCATCATCCGTCCCACCTTGCTTGTCCACGATGCTGCCAAGATAGAAAAAGCTCTCCACCTCTTCGAGTGCTTCCTCTTCGAGCCTGATGGGTGCTGTATTGGTGGCATTGGCCTTGAGGATCTTGCTCTTCCCTTTGTGTATATTGAGATCACTACGTTGCAATAGTTCTGGTTTTCTCCTGCATCTGTTGTTGGATATTGGAGAGAAGGGCAAGATCATCAGCAAAATCCAGGTCGCTAAGCTGACACAAGCTGGTCCCACAAGGTCCATTGTATACCATTCCGCTTCTGCTGTGTGGATGTTTTATTCTATAGACAATGCCAAAGTAAAATCTAAAGACAATTTCTAAAGAAAAACTCCACAGAAAAAGGACTAGGCATATACATGAAGAGACACAAATAGTACAGGTTAACAATGTCATGACTAACATTGAATTACACAGCTAACAATGAACACGTTAAATAACTAAGTAATTACAGATTATAACAATATACACATAATGATGCACATGTCATACAAATGGCAATTAAAATGAAATTATTGTAATAATGTCCAATTATAAACTAAATCACGTGGCATGGTCTAACTCGTAGCACATACACGACATACACCGTCTTACATTCAGAGCCAGTGTGATATATGAGGGCTAACATACAAGTCTAGAGATTATTACATACTATCGCCATGGGCGCCCGCAGAAATCTTTCTGGGGAGGGGGGCAAAAAAATCGATTAACTTTCCAGGGGGGGGGGGCAAAATGTTTTATTAATGTTTTAAAATAGTTTTAATTTACTGTAGCGTATGTGTATGGTGAACGAACGGACATGACATCAGCTTAGTTACTTTCTCTTTATTTTCTCTTTACTTTAATAAATTTTGTGTCTATTTTTGTAAAAAAAAATTTTATCCAATCAATCCAGGGGGGGGGGGCAAGTGCCCCCCTTGCCCCCCTTGCGGGCGCCCATGACTGTCGCCCATTTATGGTTTCTATATAAGATGCACACATAGCCCATAGCAGGACAAAAGCGTTCGTGGAAAATTGCGCACACTGACAATTGCGAACTGCGAACGCTGACAATAACGAACATATTTAAATGCGCGCGATGCAATTTTACAATGTATTTGTAAATACATTAAAAAGTTGAAAGGGTTTAAGTTGGTTATCAGCGTAAAAGACAAGTCGGAAATTATAAGAGGCTAGGATTAGAAATAATAATTAAATCTTGTAACTAGGTTGTGGTATATGCTCCCCCTTTCTGATACGAAAACAACTATGTATTTACCATTTACGGCCCTATTTATTCACCCTATTTGATTAGGTGAAACGCAAACTATGGGCCTTCCATAAATTGCGTCACGAATATAGGGTGGTTCATGAATGAATGTATGATGTATTATTACATTTACATTGCCTAACTTTATTGACAATTTGTGACGATTTGAGTGGGATGGTCCAAAATAGCTTGACTTTTTTTATGTTATCATGGCTATTAAAAGAATACTAGTACCTCGTCCCCATGTAAGTTTTTTTTAAAAAAGCTGTCCTCCCTATAACTATGCGGCATCATTCATATTTTCTGTTAAATCACTTTCACAGATAGCCTCCAAAATTTATATTCTCGAAACTTTTTGAGGAAGATCTTTGGTCTCGGTCTCGGTAATTAGTTAAACTTAAACTTATTGAAAATGTCAGCCTTTCGAGTGTTTTCAAGGTTGCCTCACAGTAATGCAACTTTTATACAGACACCTTTGGTTATAAATTTATCACTGCGTAAGTTGATCGATATAAGAGAATTAAAGAACTGTACCACTCTAGAGTAAAGTTGTAGTAAAATTAAATTACACGCATTCGTGCATGGTTCATCCAATGTCCTCCAAACTAAACAACAATTATATTTATTATATGATTTTTAAACATTTTTAATCTATCAAGTCTATCATCTATGTAACTATGCTATGTCCTAGTATAGTTACACTATGTTTAGATATTATAATCAAATAATGAATAACATATACTATCTGGCAAATATAATATATGCGATTATATGAAATAAATTTCTTACTCATGCATCTAGACTTGAAATACATGTTTCTAATTGTATTTTTAATATTAATAGGCTGCAGCAATTCCGTCCTGGTATCAGAAGTGAGAGGTTGGGTTTATTAAAAAATATTTAAAATATTATTGTAAGGTTTGTATGACAAAATTTGCCTTTGGTATCAAATGAAAGGGTAAATGCAAAGAAGAGATACGACCAAGTTTTTTTTACCGGGTCCGAATAGCGACGATGCGTGTCCGGATCCATTTTGAGTAAATGCTATGCGGTTTCCATTTGTGGTAGTTTATTTCAGTAAACTGATGAATTAACTTTACAAACATATAGCCTGTTCAATTATCTTTCATTCGATACCAAATTTTATCTTACAAACCCAACAACAATATTTTAAACATTTTTTAATCCCAACCTCTCACTTCTGGTAGCCGGGTCCACACTTCGTTTTTAATAAATATTCTTTTTAATTTGAAGTTGACTTCTACAGTTCATAACAATTCAATAAGTAAAATAAATGCAGAAACTAGATTCTACTTTAATGTATTTCTGCTTTGCCAGTGAATCCTGGGAAAAGATTTTAATATTTTGTAATGAATGATGGAATTGTTAGAGGTTTGTTGTAGACACTTTAGATAATAATATAAAAAATTCTCAACACAAACTTATTTTGTTTATAAACTGTCTTTAATTAGTGAGCATTATTTATTAATTAGTATTTGGCTAATTTATTTAACTGCAGTACTTAGCTTAACCGAATCTAATAGAACTCCTCTTTCTTCATAATCATACACATATAATATAATCATGTTGTATCTGTTTCAGAATGTTCCAGATGCATCAAAACAAGCACTCACAGATTAAAGGAAAGTCCTAACAAAGATTATGCTGTTAGTCAAGTATATGTTAACAGGAACCCAAGGTACACATGGTTACAACTTTTTCTTTGTCATTCTCATCAGGTCATCACAGACTCCCAATAATAATAATAATTTGCCACTCTACAATAAATATTTATCAAGGAAAAATTACTCTTCTGCAACAGCACATTTTATGAATAAGGATGAAGGAACACAAATAACTTGGCTCACACCACATTAACATCTCTGGAAGATTGAAAAAGTATATAGGAAGTAATAGACATTTTATAAATAACAATCGGCTTTATTTAAGATTAAATTGTCACTAAAAGGTCCTACTGGAGAGTATGATTTTTTTCCCCCAGAAATCTTGAAAAACTCGCACTTGCAAGGAAGCGGTTGGGATGGAGATTTCAGTCACCACGAAAAGACTACTATCATAAGTAAGGAAAAGTTTAAGTTATTGTATGAAAATGCAATTTTTGGTAAACAGTTATAAATTGTACACATAAAGATAATGCAAATAAATTTTTTTTCTAATCAAGTGAATTGAATTCCCTTATTGCAACTTTAATAAATTATGATGATTTTGTTTGTTTGTATTTCCTTTTGTTTAGGTTAGTATTTTCCCACACTCAGAAACACACAGAGGCTTGGATTGAACATTTCACAGGGGAAGTTGTCCTCATTGCCAGTACTAAGGAATGGGCTATAAAAGACCAGCTCTACAGGTTTGTGGCATTGACTTTTGAATGTCAGTCAAAGGTTGAATTGATATTATTATTATAGTTTTATGATCATTTAAAAAAAAAATCCTTTATACATACTTTGCTTTTGTTTGTGGCTGGGTGGCAAAATCTTCGGACGGCTAATTGACCACTTACCCTCAAGCTATCAAGTTGGAACATGGCACATAGACTCGTTGCCAATGACAACACATGCTATCAAATTTTCAGCCCCACCCTCCTAACCCCAAAAATCAGTTTTTCCTGTTTTTCAAGGGAAAATAAAATAAAATTCCTGAAAACTGAGCTAAATAAGATTATTTTTAAAAAAATATTGCAAGTACAATATTTCTTTTGCTTTTCTGAAATGGTTGTATGGTTGGTGACATAAATATGAGGTGTAAAAGCTGGTGGGTCATAAGAATATCAATATAGTTGAGGGGCTTTATAAAATGTGTGGTTGCAAGTGGGGAGGTGGGGGGGCACACTAATTCAGATTCTTATAAAATGCATCATCTGTGTCGCGCTGCGCCCCCTCATTGCTCAATATTACATTTTATTTAGCAGTAGAAAGAAAAAAATACGTTTCGATTTTGAATGTGTCACCATTGCCCTTATTTATTTTATAGCTTGAGAAATATCTGGCCAACTGCTGGTGTTTTGAAAAGTTGAAATATTGTGTTGTTAGCTACATTTTAAAATAAGAATGTAAATAAAAATAGAACTAATTGCTTCTTAAGTCAGGTGTTCTTAACCTTTTTGCAGCACTGCACCTCCTGTTGATTTCAAAGATTTCCTGCAGGCCATTCTCAATTTCAAAACATAGTTCTTGCACGGTTAGGATAAAAATGCATAGAAAAATAAAAATATACCTGATTTCTTGGTCGTCCCGCACCCCCTGACACTGCCTCTGGCACCTCCAGAGGGTTGCAGGCATCCCTGGTTAACAACTCCTCTCTTAAGTCTACTGTAAATTTCCAACACTACCTTCAGAAAAAGATAAAACAAAGTTTAATGGCTCATTTTATTGCTCAATTTCCAGTATTTATGCGAATGCATTTAAATTTAACTTTGGTCTGATTGGTTGCATTTACCTTGTTTTCAAGCGCCAATGACGTATCAGCAAGTTCAAATATTGGCAAAATTCTGGCACAAAGATGTCTGGAAAGTGGATTAACATCAGTATTCTTTGATGAGGCCGGTGTTAATAAACAGGCGCCAAGGGTAAGGAGGCCAATTTTTGGTTTATCGAATCTTTAAACCGTGTTTTCCAGCTTTTTGAGTTGAAAAAATGTTTCACAACAACCATGTAATCCTTTCATAACTATGTGATCATAAGACTAACAATACCGAATATTTAAGGGATGCTCTTGACTGTCCATAAATTGAAAGGCAAGTCTTTTTGCATGACTCAGAAAATTCCTTATCTAACATTATTTGTCCTGTTTACATTTAGAAATTAGTCATTTGCTTTTATTGTAATCAGCAAAACTAATGGTACAGATTTGAAACTAAAAGAATTTCAGAATTTGAGAATAACAAATCAGCTAACCGAAGAGGAGTTTTAATTTCATTTAATCTCCATATAGTTGAAAATCGCAAATAACGCTTTTTGAAAAATTTCCCTATTGGTCAACTTAACAAAATAAATAAGCAAAATAAGTGCCTCCATATGTTAACAAATAATACTTGATTAAATGTGTGTATCACGTCTATGTGTTCTCTTAGTCAGAGAAATACATGTAAAATAAGTGTGTCCATAAATCATTCCATTTCATAATAGAAATCTATTTAGTTTTCTTTCTTACTTAAATGCAATATCATAATTAATGACATTTATTTACATGTTATTATCAAGTTATTTTCCAATACCGCCAGAGGTATTACATTCCTGAAATTGTTCTTTCTCTCCAAGGTCGCAACATTTCTGGAACAGTTTAAGAATGCCAACATCTCCCTGACTGAACCAAAGATGGTGACGCCCCAGTTCAGGCCAGGAATAGACTATGATAACTACAACAGATACGCTGAGCCCAAAGAATGGCAGGAGGACTACCAGAAAGTTTGACAATAAACCCTCTAGTTGTATGAATGCAAGTGTTTTAGTGAACGTTTAAAGGATGATATATATGCAGCATGTCAAAGAATTAATTAGATTCATGTCATCAGCATGAATTTCATTCATTATTTTATGTTCACATTCAGCTTCCTTAATATTTTCATTCATTATTTTATGTTCACATTCAGCTTCCTTAATATTTTCATTCATTATTTTATGTTCACATTCAGCTTCCTTAATATTTTCATTCAATATCAACCGACGACTAATACAGTTAATTTTTTTCTTGGACATCGGTGTCATTGATTAAAAAAAAAATTCAAATGCAATTTAGGACCTTCAGAATAGATATTATTATAGACTGCATTTAAAAAGAGAATTTCTTGTGAATGATATGTGTGATCTTTATATTTGTTTGATAATGGTCAACTATGTACCGATTTCATGTTTATATGATTTAAAAAGATGTGGAGGAGAAAAATTAAAAACTTAAAATACTTGTTTTTTTTTTTCTTTCTTAATTTATTTCAAGCATTAGATTGGCTCCAGTGACCATCCTATCATCTCCTAGCAACCTATTTACTTTACCTTTTTTTTCCCATGTTAACAAGAAGAAAGTTTCCATTTTTAATTTTTTTAGAGCATTCTTAATGACAAAGCCTTCCTGCTTTTGTCGAATCTTCTTATCTTTTTTTTTCCTTCTGATTTTAATGGCATCATGATCCCACCTATTCCCTTTTCACACTAGAAAAAAATGCCAATGTCTCATGTCATCTCTACAAAATAACAAAACAAAGCAGGTCTGCACTTAAGTTCCAACTTTGCTCGGAAGAAGTGATGACTTTCATTTTTTTTAAATTGTGAAAGTTACTTTGGTTTAGAAATGTTAACATACCGTACAAGGTTTCTACATGATTTATACCTATAAATGCTCATTTGAAAACAATAATGCAATCAATCATTCATGGCTTTCGAGATCTATCTTGTTTGGTAAAACACATAGAAGCCATTGCTCTCAAATTTGGTAAAACACATCAAAGCCATTGCTCTCAAATTTGGTAAGTGTTAGCTATTGTGCTTGAAATCCATAAAAATGGTTAACAAGAATTCATTGGCATCTTGTTTCTAAACAGAAGATTTCTCAAAGATTTTGAAACTTAGAAAAAGGGTGTGTGAGACGGAATGTGTGAGTAGGGTGTGTTAGATGAGAGTGTGAGAAAGTTTTGTTTGTGGAATGGGTTTGTGGACTAGGTATGTGAGAGAAGGGTGTGTGAGATGAGAGTGTGAGAGAGGTTTGTTTGTGGAATGGGTTTGTGGACTAGGGATGTGAGAGAAGGGTGTGTGAGGTAACCAGAAACTGATTATGATCTTGAAGAGTTAAGATTATACATTTGAAATATTTAATTCATTTCAACATTGGGCCTGCTTTATTACGGTTACGATTTCATCCGCCACAGTGGGAAGGGCGCCGGGGGGGGGGGGCTCTTACCACCATGGTCACCGTGCAGGTACGCCCCATAAATCCCGTTACATTCAAAAGTTGGACAGCGTTGGTTCAGTTACTGCCTAGGAGGTACATTTAAGAACGATTGTCTCCCTTTAGACATCGAGTTCTCTCTCCTGAGTCATCCGACTCAGATAGCCATCAGATAGCGTGTCGCGACAGAAGAAGTGTGTCGCCCGAAGGCGTGTGGGTGTGTCGCGCGAAAGTAAACCTTATCAAAATCCACGCATTTTTTAGATTTAAAAAAAAA
>CAXITT010000438.1:466973-483933 GCA_964033795.1 Lymnaea stagnalis
CCCCCCCCCCCACTTGAGCGTTGTTTTAAAGTTAATGCGATCTTATTATGCGGTCTTGACCCCGCCCAACAATTGTGATCGCAAGGCATGAACTTCCCATCTACTCAGTGACTTGGGAAAGCATGCATTCAAAGAAACGCAATTTATAAGAATCCCAATTAGTGCCCCCCCCCCCGCCCCGTACGCCACAACACACTTTATTCAGGTCCCCCGAACACTATAAATAGTGTTATACCCCACCCCTTTTCACAACGAAGATTTACAACACAATATTTTAAATTGAGCTTATTTCCGTAAAACTTAAAAAAAAACAAAAGAGAATACCACGTCCCATGCAAGCGCACTTGCACTATTTGTTAAGAATCTCATGTAGCGCAGTTATCGCAATTTTGTTGAAAGTAAATTCAGCGCCATCTGTTCGCGTTAGTGACATTGTTACATAGAGATCTATCAAAATACGTAATTCGTTATTAGTATGAATCGTCGAGAAAAGACTTGTGGGGGGAAAAAAAAGTGTATACATCACAGCGTTACAGGAATTCTTGATATACATTTTTAAAAAAAATTTTAAAGACGAAATAGAAGAAATGTGGCGAATTGTAAATTTTTAAAGACGGAATAGAAGAAATGTGGCGAATTGTAAATTTTTAAAGACGGAATAGAAGAAATGTGGCGAATTGTAAATTTTTAAAGACGGAATAGAAGAAATGTGGCGAATTGTAAATTTTTAAAGACGGAATAGAAGAAATGTGGCGAATTGTAAATTATTAAAGACGGAATAGAAGAAATGTGGCGAATTGTAAATTTTTAAAGACGGAATAGAAGAAATGTGGCGAATTGTAAATTTTTAAAGACGGAATAGAAGAAATGTGGCGAATTGTAAATTTTTAAAGACGGAATAGAAGAAATGTGGCGAATTGTAAATTTTTAAAGACGGAATAGAAGAAATGTGGCGAATTGTAAATAAAAAAAAAATTTACTATGTCTTCCGTTGCAAGTAATTTCTGTTTTTCTATTATTTACTTTCACGCTTTCGGTCGCTTTTGGTTTCTTTGCCAGCTGCACCAATCAAAGGGGTCACTGTTTTCAAAATGATCTTGTCCAAAATTATAATTGAAGGCCGCTTTATTACAACAATTCTTTTGTGTGTGTGTGTGTTAAAAAATCTTGGTTGTCATCCAAATCGGTTGTCCAGCTGGCGGTCACGCTGACTTATAAACTGGCGTCTGCTTCATCCTTCTCTGACTCACCCAAAAGTTTGGCCCATTTTTCTTGTGGCGGGCTTCATTATTCAAGGAGCCTGAGCCAGACCAATGGGAAGGCATAAATGGTAAGAGGGAATTCACTAAGAGTGAGTATTCAAATTTTCCCAAATCGTATGTAAAAAAGAAAAAAATGTTTTGTGTGTTCCAAGTGTGGGTGGATGATAATTCGTTTCTCATTTCCTTCCTCTCTGATTCGTTTGACAAAAATTTCATTCCTAATTTCTTTTAAAATCTTGCTGCTAGGGATTAAAATTCATGGATATATGAATTTGAAGCCTAGAAGTTGCCTTGCGTAGTCAAGACAAGTTAAAGAAGATTGATCTCCACACAAAAAATTCAGATTAAGCTTTGTTTACAGTTTTTAAATGAAATAATGCAGTTTTATGTCGTTAACGCAACAGACGTATCCTATCTGTTGGTGATGCTTGCCCTGATCAATGTAGCAACAACCGATAGCATAGCAATTAGTTATTATAGCAAGGGTAGGTTCATGCGAGGATGGTGTCAGACCTGACTAGGGATAGGGAACAGCCTGACTAGGGATAGGGAACGACCTGACAAGAGACAGGGAACAACCTGAATATAGATATGGAACAACCTGAATTGGGATATAAGGATAAGCTAGAATAAAGATAGGGAAC
Organism: Lymnaea stagnalis; assembly: GCA_964033795.1. NCBI lineage: Eukaryota > Metazoa > Mollusca > Gastropoda > Lymnaeidae > Lymnaea > Lymnaea stagnalis. Next base: position 468,880 of record CAXITT010000438.1, read on the forward strand.
AGCCTCAGTAGAGATAGGGAACAGCCTGACTAGGCCTAGGGAACAACCTTAATATGGATAAGGAACAGTCTGACAAGGATAAGGAACAGTTGTGGACGAAGTCGACATTTCAGGAACTTACGCAAAGAAGGATACTGAATTCTTGTTAAACTTACAGTACTTTATTGAATCACACTTTACACTGATAATATTAATAATAATAATAATCCTTGCATATATATAATCACATATATATATATATATATATATATAGTATTCCACCATTCAGAAAGACACGTCCTCACTCTACTATAACTCAGCTCTATTGTCCAATAACTCAGCTCTCTAACTCTCTCTACTGCTCTGCGCTCTAACTCTACTCTCAATCAACTGCTCCCTTTTATTACCAGCAAAGCCTGGAAACGACCGCTTTGACAAAAAACATAATTTACTCTCCATGAAACGTGGAGCTCACATTTTCATCTCAAAAATACAATCCACTCTCTCTCTCTCGTGAAAAAACATGGTCAACACAATTCACTGTTCACTCATGCTACCTCTCTGTTTTCATGTGAAAACATTGTCTGTTACAAGAGTTGTGTTCGGAGAGCTATTATAAAACACAATGTAATGGGGAAAACGAAAAATAAAAGAACACGAAACAAAACATCATCACCATCTTGCAGTACATCATCACCATCTTGCAGTACACCATCACCATCTTGCAGTACATCATCACCATCTTGCAGTACATCATCACCATCTTTCAGCACATCATCACCATCTTGCTGTACATCATCACCATCTTGCTGTACATCATCACCATCTTTCAGCACATCATCACCATCGTGCAGTACATCATCATCATCTTGCAGTACATCATCACCATCTTGCAGTACATCATCACCATCTTTCAGCACATCATCACCATCTTGCAGTACATCATCACCATCTTTCAGCACATCATCACCATCTTTCAGCACATCATCACCATCTTTCAGTACATCATCACCATCTTTCAGCACATCATCACCATCTTGCTGTACATCATCACCATCTTTCAGCACATCATCACCATCTTGCTGTACATCATCACCATCTTGCAGCACATCATCACCATCTTGCTGCACATCATCACCATCTTTCAGCACATCATCACCATCTTGCTGCACATCATCACCATCTTTCAGCACATCATCACCATCTTTCAGCACATCATCACCATCTTGCAGCACATCATCACCATCTTGCTGTACATCATCACCATCTTTCAGCACATCATCACCATCTTGCTGTACATCATCACCATCTTTCAGCACATCATCACCATCTTGCAGCACATCATCACCATCTTGCTGTACATCATCACCATCTTTCAGCACATCATCACCATCTTGCTGTACATCATCACCATCTTTCAGTACATCATCACCATCTTTCAGCACATCATCACCATCTTGCAGCACATCATCACCATCTTGCTGTACATCATCACCATCTTTCAGCACATCATCACCATCTTTCAGCACATCATCACCATCTTTCAGTACATCATCACCATCTTTCAGCACATCATCACCATCTTGCTGTACATCATCACCATCTTTCAGTACATCATCACCATCTTTCAGCACATCATCACCATCTTGCTGTACATCATCACCATCTTTCAGCACATCATCACCATCTTTCAGCACATCATCACCATCTTGCTGTACATCATCACCATCTTGCAGCACATCATCACCATCTTTCAGCACATCATCACCATCTTGCAGCACATCATCACCATCTTGCTGCACATCATCACCATCTTGCTGTACACCATCACCATCTTGCTGCACATCATCACCATCTTGCTGCACATCATCACCATCTTGCTGTACACCATCACCATCTTTCAGCACATCATCACCAGATAAGCTTTCCGATTTCTTTTCTTTGATTATTCTATGCAAATTAAAAAAAAAAAATTTGTTTTGGTCTGTACTTTTCTGTCCTGCTCTATTCTGTTCTAATCTATTCTGTACTGTTTCTGTTCTGTACTTTCCTGTTTTGTTCCGTACTGTACTGTTCCTGTTCTGTACTGTTCCTGTTCTGTTCTGTACTGCTCAGTTCTGTTCTGTTCGCTAAGTGGATTATTCCCCCTTAACACCGGCTGTTTTGCATTGTTTCAGTTTTCTCCCCTACCTTCCCCACCCCCGTGTTTTACACTATGTATCCTATTGATTAAAGCAACACATTTTTCACAATCGCTGAGATCTATTTATAGGCATTATATTAACTTTAAAGATCTGATCGTCTGCTCGTCATTCACCTTCAGCTGATACAGGAACTAGTTTTTACATTTTCCCGCTGCAAATAAGATCTGGATTTACTTTGTCTGTACCCTCGTAGAGTATAACAGAGGAAAATATCTACAAACAAAATCCACTGTTTTTTTTTTTTTTTTTTTTTTTTTTTTTTTTTTTTTTTTTTTTTTTTTTTTATTTTTTTTTTTTTTTTTTTTTTTTTTTTTTTTTTTTTTAATTTGAATTTTTTGAATTTGAATATTTTTTTGTGTGGTCAATGCAAATAATAATTTAATCTTTTTTGTTTTATTTCACAAATAATATGTTTTTCTTTTTTTGTATCGCCTGCAGAAGAAGGCGTTTAGCCGAAACGTCATTTTAATTGTTCTGTCTTTTTTTCCCCCCAAGCCTGAACATATCTTGCTTCACTATTTGTTTTATTGTTGAACGCAGCACACTCCATATATTATCCTTGATAAAATGGTTGGGTAAGCCTGACAGCTTCCAGCAGTCAGACAGACTCTCGTCTAGGCACGCGGCCTTAGGCACGTGTATGCCTTTCATTCCCCATCTGGACGTCTAGACCGCCCCCACCCAGTCACGCCCCTCCCGCTCTCCACATTTTATAACAGATATCTCAAGTATTATTACAGGTTTAAATATAAATACTGCTAGCTAGCAAGGGTTCTAAGTATTCAGCTCAATCAACACCTCCCCCCCCCTCCCACCTTTTCTCTTTTTGATGAAAGTCTCTACTGAAACTATTTCAAGAATCATAAATAAATTTATGAATATACGTTTGAAAATGTATTTGGAATTTTTGGTTGGTTAAGTGCGTCTTGGTATTTGTATGTGTGTCTTGGTATTTGTATGTGTGTCTTGGTATTTGAATGTGTGTCTTGGTGTTTGTGTGTGTGTCTTGGTATTGGTATGTGTGTCTTGGTATTGGTATGTGTGTCTTGGTATTGGTATGTATGTCTTGGTATTGGTATGTGTGTCTTTGTATTGGTATGTGTGTCTTGGTATTTTGATGTGTGTCTTGGTATTGGTATGTGTGTCTTGGTATTGATATGTGTGTCTTGGTATTTGTATGTGTGTTTTGGTATTGGTATGTGTGTATTGGTATTTTTATGTGTTTTGGTATTGGTATGTGTGTCTTGGTATTTTATGTGTGTTTGTATTTGTATGTGTGTTGGTATTTGTAAGTGTGTCTTGGTATTGGTATGTGTATATTGGTATTTGTATGTGTGTCTTGGTTTTTGTATGTGTGTCTTGTATTTGTATGTGTGTCTTGTATTTGTAAGTGTGTCTTGCTATTTGTATGTGTGTCTTGGTAGTTGTATGTGTGTCTTGGTAGTTGTATGTGTGTCTTTGTATTTGTAAGTGTGTCTTGGTATTTATATGTGTGTCGTGGTATTTGTATATGTCTTTTTATTTGTATGTGTCTTGGTATTTGCATGTGTGTCTTGGTATTTGTATGTGTGTCTTGGTATTGGTATGTGTATATTGGTATTTGTATGTGTATCTTGGTTTTTGTATGTGTGTCTTCGTTTTTGTATGTGTGTCTTGGTATTTGTATGTGCGTCTTGGTATTGGTATGTGTTTCTTATAATAATGTGTGTGTTTAGAAGTTGTTATCTGTTAAAATCTGCTTTTTTCAAAGCGTGGCCAGTTGTGATTGTCTAGGTGATGTGGGGACCATTTGTGATTGGCAAGGTAATATGGGGACCAGTTGTGATTGGCCAGGTTATGTGGGGACCCGTTGTGATTGGCCAGGTTATGTGGGGACCAGTTGTGATTGGCCAGGTTATGTGGGGACCAGTTGGTGATTGGCCAGGTTATGTGGGGACCAGTTGTGATTGGCCAGGTTATGTGGGGACTGGTTGGGTGATTGGGCAGGTTATGTGGTGACCGGTTTTGATTGGCCAGGTTATGTGGGGACCGGTTTTGATTGGCCAGGTTATGTGGGGACCAGTTGTGATTGGCCAGGTTATGTGGGGACCCGTTGTGATTGGCAAGAAGGTTATGTGGGGGCCAGTTGTGGTTGGCCAGGGTGTGTTGGGGCCCGTTGGTGATTGGCCAGGTTATGTGGGGACCAGTTGTGATTGGCCAGGTTATGTGGGGACTGGTTGGGTGATTGGGCAGGTTATGTGGTGACCAGTTTTGATTGGCCAGGTTATGTGGGGACCAGTTTTGATTGGCCAGGTTATGTGGGGACCAGTTGTGATTGGCCAGGTTATGTGGGGACCCGTTGTGATTGGCAAGATGTGTGGGGACCCGTTGTGATTGGCTAGATGTGTGGGGACCCGTTGGTGATTGCTCAGGTTATATGGGGGCAAGTTGGTGATTGGTCGGGTTATGCAATGTCAATATGCAAATAAGGTGTTTAAATACTGTGTGAACACAGGGTGCGAGGGAGAGTGTTAAGTGATACTTATAGTTCTGTAGTTAGTGATTGTCGTAGTGCAAGTATTAGTCTGTCAGTGGCAGTGTCGAGAGTATCATCAGTGGAAGTAGCAGTGACGACAGTAGCAATAGTGTAAATGTAATGATGTTTTTATAAATGACGTTAGCGAACTTTTGTTATCCCACGAGGTCGTGTAAATATTTTAGTATCTTCTTTTATTGCTTATCATCCAGGTTGGACGTTATCCTGTGTGGACGTCGTCCAGTGGGGACGTCATCCAGGTTTGACGTCCTCCAGTGTGGACGTCATCTAATGTGGGCGTCATCCAGTGTGGACGTCATCCAGTGTTGACGTCATCCAATGTGGACCTCATCCCGGTTGGACATCATCCAGTGTGGACGTCACCCAGGTTGGACGTCTTCCAGTTTGGACGTCATCCAGGTTGGACGGAAGTATATCCTATAATAATGTTGCCCTTCCTAGATAACGTAAAGCCGATCAAACTGCCGTTAAGCAAAGGCACCTACTACAAAGGCACCTACTGAAAAGGCATCTACTACAAAGGCACCTACTACTTCTAAGGCACCTACTGCAGAGTCTCCTACAGCAAAGGCACCAACTGCAAATGCACCTACTGCAAAGGCGCCTATTACAAAGGCACCTACTGCAAATGCACGTATTGCATGGGCACTTTCTACAAAGGCACCTACTACAAAGGCACCTACTACAAAGGCACCTATTGCAAAGGCACCTACTGCAAAGGCACGTATTGCAAATGCACCTACTGCAAAGCCACCTACTGCGGGAGTTTGCTTATTGTGAACTGTCCCAACAAGGACGTTTGCAGCGGCCCTCATAAGAATCAAAGTCATTGATTACTCACGTCTCTCTGGATGGTACTACAGCAACTGATGATACTACATCTGATGATACTACAACTGTTGATACTACAACTGATGATACTACAACTGATGATACTACAACTGATGATACTACAACTGATGATACTACAACAGATGATACTACAAATGATGATACTACAACTGATGATACTACAACTGATGATACTACAACTGATGATACTCCAACAGATGATACTACAACAGATGATACTGCAATTGATGATACTACAACAGATGATATTACAACTGATGATACTACAATAGATGATACTACAACTGATGATACTACAAATGATGATACTACAAAAGATGATACTACAAATGATGATACTACAACTGATGTTATAACAACTGATGACACTACAACTGATGATACTACAACTGATGATACTACAACTGATGATACAACAACTGATGATACTAAAACTGATGATACAACAACTGATGTTACTACAACGGATGATACAACTGATGATACTACAACTGATGATACTACAAATGATGATACTACAAATGATGATACTACAACTGATGTTACAGCAACTGATGATACTACAACTGATGATACTACAATGGTGATGCTACAACTGATCATACAACAACTGATGATAATACAACTGATGATACTACAAATGATGATACTACAACAGATGATACTACAAATGATGATACTACAACTGATGTTATAACAACTGATGAAACTACAACTGATGATACTACAACTGATGATACAACAACTGATGATACTACAACTGATGATACAACAACTGATGCTATTACAACTGATGATTCAACTGATGATACTACAACTGATGATACTACAAATGATGATACTACAACTGATGTTACAACAACTGATGACACTACAACTGATGATACTACAACTGATGATACTACAACTGATGATACTACAACTATTCCATACACAACACGACAAAGCTCACTAAACAAGTTGATAACATAAAGTCTCTCTTGGGTATCGCTATGTGTTTTGTGGTATGAGTATGTGTGTTTTTTTTCAATTCGGTATGCCTGCTTGTGCATCTATGGGTGTGTTGGTGTATCGGTATTTGTGTGTTAGAGTATCGGTATTTGTGTGATAGTGTATTTGTGTGTTGGAGTATCGGTAATTGTATGTTGGGGTATCGGTAAGTTTTCTGTGTATCGGCAATACCAGCGAGAATATTATTAAGTGCTTAGACAAGACTGAATATGCCCCCCCCCCCAAACCGCACACACCAAGCCATGGACATATTAATCACTGATTTCATAATTTATTAATGACATTCAAACATACTTACAAATATATTAAAAAGATGACAGGTACTTCTGTAAAAGATAATAAAAACAATAGTACACATGAGTGTATCAATAGTAATGAAACAATAAGCATCAGAAATGAATTTAATACTAGGTTGCTGGGAAGCTCATAACAGTTACTACAGTTGAGATATAATGGCATTCATATTGTGCTAAACGCTGGTGGTTTTCTGGAAAAAATTTGCGAATCGCATCATTAAAATCAATCGTTTTTGTGTGTGTGCTAAATCAGAGTCAATACTGAGTCTTGCCAGATCTACCAGTCGACCCTGTTGATCTCAGATAATTTTGTATCAGCTGACCTTAAGTTTGCTGAATGAGCGCTCTTTAGAGGCGGGAATTGTTAATGAATACGGAGGCAGACAAAAATATATTTGGGAAAGAGTCTTTCCAGCGTGTATCTTTTCAAGTGATTGAGTAACTCCAATGGACTCAGCTGGCCCCTGTCCAAAATTTGCTTCTTTTAACATGTCAAATGACTTATCTCCATGACAAGGTCCTCACTGATATCAATGGCGTCCTGCATTGTTTTGATTTTTCTTTCTGAAATCTTGAGGAATCAGTCGGCATTTCTAGAGGAAACTGAACCTCTTGAAGATGTTCCGGAATCCCTACGACACAATGTGACGATGGTGTAAATTTCTCAGGACGACATCATAAGACAGCAAGTAGCCTCGCCACACGCACCTGGATAACCCCAAGGGAACATCATGTGTGGATGGTACAACCTGGCACCAGTGGCGTCGCAGGAACATTCACTGTGTCTATGTTATCCGCCTACGGGAGTCCATCTCCGGGTTTGAACTCAGAGTTTGTCTTACCTTACACGAGCTGCCGTCCAAGGTGAACGAGTCCCATCCACCCGGGGTAATGGGGATAGTTTTGCTTCTCTAGGCTTTGGTGGGGATTGAACTCAAGCTTTTTCGGAGTGACTCAGTTAAGACCGCATGGCCACCGAGTACCAGTTTACGGCAGCATCACAACGAACACTGTTCGTGTCAACCCACTTTATTATCCAATATTACACTTTAAGTGTGTGTCGTCCACATGGTGAAAATAAATCTTTTTTCCCACATTGTTCAAGTATTCTTGCTTGTACACTTTTATATTTTCCTGCCATGTTGGCGGGACTGTCAGATCCGTGTGCACGACAGCCCGACACTGGAATATCATGTTCTTTTAACGGCTCTACTGTCATCGGTACTTTGTGATTTGTGTCAAGAACATGTAAAAATATTTCTACAAATTCATACTTTTTAAAGTGTTGTACTATATAAGGCAAAAAAAAAATTGTTCATCATGGGATGAACGTGGATTAGAATCAACAATACCAGCAGCTTTCATGTCATTCAAAATGTGTTGCTTTCCAAGGGAGGGCCTTGTAGCGACTACATAGATTTGGGAATTGGCACTGAGATAATGTACTTGAAGTCGTTCTCCCTTTTTCTTGTGACTCTATAACTTACAACACGTGTTCTTTTAGAATTGGATCCCCAATGAGACAACAAAGCTATCACTCACAGAAAATGTCCATTGTCTTTTTTCACCAGTGCGCTGAAACTGTCACGAAAAGCCTGCCCCCCCCCCTCCCCGTTCACCAAGAAATAGTACAACATCAAGTACTCGTTTCATAACGTTGTACCACTTGACAGTTTCAATTTATTCCCCCCAATATACTTTCAATATTTGTAGTTTCCCGCCAAGCCAGTTAGCACTGCCTTTGCTTCCAACATGTTCTTGAATGTGAATACATAATTTTCACCACTTTTAGCTGCTGACCATCTCGCTGTTCAAAGACCTACAAGCTGAGCAGCAAAAAGATCTCGTTTCAAAATAATCGACAAGAAAGAAAAGTACACTAATTATTAATAAGCTTGTCTCGGTTATTTTGTGTTTTTGACCATTCAAACTTGGAAATCTCGGGGAAAACCTGTTTATTCATAATTTTTGGGTAATGTTTTAGGAAAGACTGCATGACCTTTAATAACAAGGCCGTTAATGTCAAGCAAGGCTGCAAGGCGATTTTGCTAGACACAAAGAGTACAGATTATGATTTCTATATCCAAATATCTTTTTCTTTTTAAAAATTTGGTTTTATTATTTTTTTTAAATGTTCATGGGCCCTCTTTTATTTTCATAGGCCCTCTTTGAGCTCCAAAGTCCCTCTTTGAGCTCCAAGGTCCCTCTTTGAGCTCCAAAGTCCCTCTTTGAGCTCCAAAGTCCCTCTTTGAGTTCCAAAGTCCCTCTTTTAGCAACATGGGCCCCGGAAACAATATACCGGCTGCACCACCCTCTCATAAGGCTTGGGTATTCGAATTTGTTTTTATGTATCAGACAATGTCGGTTTGGTGCATCGGTAATTTGGTTTGGGGCGTCGGTAAGTTGTTTTGGTGCATCGGTAAGTTGGCTTGGTGCATCGGTAAGCTGGCTTGGTGCATCGGTAAGTTGGTTTGGTGTATCGGTAAGCTGGTTTGGTGCATCGGTAAGTTGGCTTGGTGCATCGGTAAGTTGGCTTGGTGCATCGGTAAGTTGGTTTGGTGCATCGGTAAGTTGGCTTGGTGCATCGGTAAGTTGGTTTGGTGAATCGGTAAGCTGGTTTGGTGCATCGGTAAGTTGGTTTGGTGTATCGGTAAGCTGGCTTGGTGCATCGGTAAGTTGGTTTGGTGCATCGGTAAGTTGGCTTGGTGCATCGGTAAGTTGGTTTGGTGCATCGGTAAGTTGGCTTGGTGCATCGTTAAGTTGGTTTGGTGCATCGGTAAGTTGGCTTGGTGCATCGGTAAGTTGGTTTGGTGCATCGGTAAGTTGGTTTCGTGCATCGGTAAGTTGGTTTGGTGCATCGGTAAGTTGGTTTGGTGCATCGGTAAGTTGGCTTGGTGCATCGGTATTTACGTTGGGTTAACTTAAAGTTAAATATTCTACATTATAATGTTAGGACAGTTATCATTATTACATAATCCTAATTAAAGAAACAACAATCCTACATATTAGTCCTGGTTTAAATAAAACTACATTGTCAATCAGGTTTAAAAAAAACAAAGTGATTAAAAGACTAAAAAAAAAAAAGAAAAAAAACCCTTATAATAAAGATCTCCGTGACACTACCTACACCACTAGCCACAGGTTTAGAACCGCCAACTTACGTCAACATAAGAGGCCGGGGGGGGCGAGTCTAGCGAGCAAGCCTGTTGTGAAGAAAAAAGTAAAGAAAGATTTACTACTACAATGGAATCTCCCCTGTGTAGAAGCGGTCAATATCAACACCGTACTAACTCCTGCCAGCAAGCTCGGGGGGTGAGTGTTTGAAGGCATTTCTAATTCAGCTTTCTGTAAATAGCTATCTCATTTTGCGTGGTGAGAAAAGGGAATTCTTGTCTGGATTCAAATCACATTGTTCCCGTGTACTATTCAGAGCGCCATATGCCACACTTAGCTCCATCAATACGCAATATATTTTTACACCTTTAGCCCCCTAACAATACACCTTAACACCTTTAAACCCTTAGCCCCCTCACAATACACCTTAACACCTTTAGCTCCCTCACAATACACCTTTACAGCCTTAGCCCCCTCACAATACACCTTAACACCTTTAGCTCCCTCACATTACATCTTTACATCCTTAGCTTCCTCACAATACATCTTTACATCATTAGCTCCCTCACAATACACCTTTACAGCCTTAGCTCCCTCACAATCCACCTTTACACTCGTAGCTCCCTCAGAATACACCTTTACACTCGTAGCTCCCTCAGACTACACCTTTACACTCGTAGCCCCCTCAACATACACCTTTACACTCGTACCTCCCTCACAATACACCTTTACACCCTTGGCCCCCTCTAAATACACCTTAACACCTTTAGCTCCCTCACAATACACCTTTACATCCTTAGCTCCCTCACAATACACCTTTACAGCCTTAGCTCAAACACCATACACCTTTACACCCTTAGCTCCCCGTAATACACGTTTGCACCCTTAGCTCCACCCACCATACACTTTTACACCCTTAGCCCGCTCACAATACACCTTTACACCTTTAGCTCCCTCACAATACACCTTTACACTTTTAGCTCCCATACTATAAACTTTTAAACGCTTAGCTCCCACACAATACACCCTTACACCCTTAGTTCCCTCACAATACACCTTTACATCTTTAGCTCCCTCACAATACACCTTTACAGCGTTAGCCCCCTCACAATACACCTTTACTCCTTTAGCTCCCTCACAATACACCTTTAAACCCTTAGTTCCCTCACAATACACCTTTACACCTTTAGCTCCCTCACAATACACCTTTACGCCCTTGGCCCCCTAACAATACACCTTTACACTCTTAACTCTCCCACAATACACCTTTATACCATTAGCTCCCTCGTAATACACATTTACACCCTTAGCTCCACCCACAATACACCTTTACATCCTTAGCTCCCCCACAAAACACCTTTACACCCTTAGACTCCCTTACAATACACATTTACACCCTTAGCTCCCTCACAATATGTCTTTACACCCTTAGCTCCCTCACAATACACCTTTACACACTTAGCTCCCTTACCATACACCATTACACTCGTATCTCCCCCACAATACACCTTTATACCCTTAGCTCTCCCACAATACACCTTTAAACTCGTAACTCCTCACAATGCAGCGTTACCCCCTTAGCTCCCCCACATTACACTTTTATATTCATAATTCCCCACAGTGCACCTTTACACACTTAGCTCTCTCACAATACACATTTACACACTTAGCTCCCTCACATTACACATTTACACCTTAAGCCCCTTAAAATACACCTTTACACACTTAGTTCCCTCACAATACACCTTTACACTCGTGACTCCCGTAAAAAACACTCCTAACTCCATCCGCACGCAAAACACATCTTCTCTCTTGACCCCATTACCTCAAATGCACCTTTTCTCTCTTAGCCCCCTCGCCATGCCATAAATTAATCCAGCTTTAACCCCTTGACATCACCAAAAAAAGGTTAACCCCTACCACCCCCACCTCACTATTAAACGTGGTACTAAATCCCCCTGCCCCCCCACCACCCGCCCCCTCTTCTTCGCTATCAATCATTCGGCAGGGTAGTCCAGAGGGAGTCGTGAGAAGGCATGCCATCGGCCTGTTGGTCTAGATCAGAGCAACACCAAAGGTGATCACCAGTCTCAAGCCCCTCTTACTAAATGTAGGCTAAACAAACCTACTATAAACCAGAGGCGTAGCTAAGGGGGCAGAGGAGGCATATGTCCCCGGTCGTAAGACTAATTGGGGGGGGGGCGCCAAAATAGGTTTTGTTTGGTATTTCATAGATGAACATAATAAGTTTCAAAGTTGTGGGAGGGCCGGGGGGGGGGGGGCGTAAACGCCAAAAGCTCAAGCTACGCCTCTGCTTAAAACGCCACTCAGACTAACAATAGTCCGCCGATGTATCCCACACCAAAATAGGTTTTGTTTGGTATTTCATAGATGAACATAATAAGTTTCAAAGTTGTGGGAGGGCCGGGGGGGGGGGCGTAAACGCCAAAAGCTCAAGCTACGCCTCTGCTTAAAACGCCACTCAGACTAACAATAGTGCGCCGATGTATCCCACAAGGCCACGCACGGGCTGCGAGAAAATGCTAAAACGTAGAAGTAATCTAAAACCGACACGGGAAGAAAAAAAAAACCCACATACATATGGACAATAATTCCAGACACAGATGAAAAACAGAGCGAGGTCGCACACCCCACAGTTAACCCCCCAAGTGCGGGTGTTTGTATGATATTAGGCCACTTCACCACGTCATGTGACATTAAAGGCTCAAACCCTCTGACCAGGTCTATGTGTTCTTTGTTTTCGTGTTTTGTTCATAACAGAGCTTCTCGAAGTTGACCGAATGACGGGAAACCATTCGAAGACGTTGTTGTTGTTTTTTTAATTTAAAAAAAATCCAATTGTTATAAAGAAAAAGAGGGGGGGGGGGTCCTCAAACTACGGCCCGTGAGGCCAGATCCAGACCAACAGTGGGTTCCTTAGCAAGGATCGTTAACCCAAGAAACCTGGGCCGGCATCCTGATACCCGGATAGTAGTGACAAATATAGGACGAGAAAGGAGCATATATTCAGCAAAAGGACGGAGGCAAATGCTCCATTATTTGAAGCTCTATAACTTGAAGTCAATTTAAATTCGCTCATTCATTGGAATTATTGCAGTTACTTCCCGTATATTATATTATTTAAAAAAAACAACCATATTTGCAATGTGCGTAGGAATTCCTCAATTTCGTTTCACTCCATACTATCGTCCATCCACCAACAGTGTCCGAGGGACAGTGAACTGCCCCCCCTCCCGCTCCTCAAAATGTCTGAGGGAACGGGTCCCTGATCAAAAAGTTTGATGACCCCTGGTTTAACACGACAGCCTGACCACCCCCCCCCCCCAACCTTTGTCTTGACATGATCAAAAGTACACCTCTTTGACCGGTGTGACAGACACAAAGATCTTTCCCACGTAAACAACACTCTCCGTTACTACCAAGACATTTGCGCCGATGCCGGAGGGGGGGGGGTGTAGGCTGTAACCAAGGCTACGCATTCTTCGGCATCGCTCATACGCAAGGTCAAGGTATCACTGGATGGGAAACATGTGATATAAGATTTTCCGGTATTTTTGTATGTCCATAAAACGACGGGACACTTATATACCTGGGACTAGTGTATACCTGGGACACGTATATACCTGGGACTCGTGTACACCTGCGACTCGTATATACCTGGGACTCGTGTACACCTGGGACACGTATATACCTGGGACTCGTGTACACCTGGGACTCGTATATACCTGGGACTCGTGTACACCTGGGACACGTGTATACCTGAGACACGTATATACCTGGGACACGTATATACCTGTGACACGTATATACCTGGGACACGTGTATACATGGGACACGTATTTACCTGGGGCACGTGCATACCTGGGACACGTGTATACCTGGGGCACGTGTACACCTGGGACACGTATATACCTGGGACACGTGTATACCTAGAACACGTGTATACCTGGGACACGTGTATACCTGGGACACGTGTATACATGGGACACGTGTATACCTGGGTCGCATGTATACCTGGGACACGTATATACCTGGAACACGTATTCTTCTGGGAAACGTATATACCTGGCACACGTATACACCTGGGACACGTGTATACCTGGGACACGTGTATACCTCGGACACGTATATACCTGGGACACGTATATACCTGGGACACATGTAAACTGTTAAAAAGATCACGTTAAAAAAACAATCACAACACCACAACAAACTGTTAAAATGATCACGTTAAAACACCAATTACAACACCACAAAAAACTGTTAAAATGATCACGTTAAAACACCAATCACAACACCACAACAAACTGTTAAAATGATCACGTTAAAACACCAATCACAACACCACAACAAACTGTTTAAATGATCACTTTAAAACATCAATCACAACAACACAACAAACTGTTAAAATGATCACGTTAAAACACCAATCATAACACCACAACAAACTGTTAAAATGATCACTTTAAAACATCAATCACAACAACACAACAAACTGTTAAAATGATCACGTTAAAACACCAATTACAACACCACAACAAACTGTTAAAATGATCACGTTAAAACACCAATCACAACACCACAACAAACTGTTAAAATGATCACGTTAAAACACCAATTACAACACCACAAAAACTGTTAAAATGATCACGTTAAAACACCAATTACAACACCACAACAAACTGTTAAAATGATCACGTTAAAACACCAATCACAACACCACAACAAACTGTTAAAATGATCACGTTAAAACACCAATCACAACACCACAACAAACTGTTAAAATGATCACTTTAAAACATCAATCACAACAACACAACAAACTGTTAAAATGATCACGTTAAAACACCAATCATAACACCACAACAAACTGTTAAAATGATCACTTTAAAACATCAATCACAACAACACAACAAACTGTTAAAATGATCACGTTAAAACACCAATTACAACACCACAACAAACTGTTAAAATGATCACGTTAAAACACCAATCACAACACCACAACAAACTGTTAAAATGATCACGTTAAAACACCAAT
>CAXITT010000438.1:487400-497574 GCA_964033795.1 Lymnaea stagnalis
GTGGTCCATCTCAATGGGGTCCATCTCAGCGTGGTCCATCTCAATGTGGTCCATCTCAGCGTGGTCCATCTCAATGTGGTCCATCTCAGCTTGGTCCATCTCAAGTGTTCCATTTCATTTTGTTTCATCTCAATGTGGTCTATCTAAATGTGGTCGTTCTCAATGTGGTCCATCTCAATGTGGTCCATCTCAGCGTGGTCCATCTAAATGTGGTCCATCTCAGCGTGGTCCATCTCAATGTGGTCCATCTCAGCCTGGTCCATCTCAATGTGGTCCATCTCAGCGTGGTCCATCTCAATGTGGTCATCTCAGCGTGGTCTATCTCAATGTGGTCCATCTCAGCGTGGTCCATATCAATGTGGTCCATCTCAGCGTGGTCCATCTAAATGTGGTCCATCTCAGCGTGGTCCATCTCAATGTGGTCCATCTCAGTGTGGTCCACCTCAATGTGGTCCATCTCAATGTGGTCCATCTCAATGTGGTCCATCTCAATGTGGTCATCTCAATGAGGGCCATTTCAATGTGGTCATCTCATTGTGGTTCATTTTAATGTTGTCGATCTCAATGTGGACCATCTCAGTGAGGTCCAAGTTTTTCAACTCTTCGAGAAAATACATCTAGAATCTAGACGTTGGCGAAGGCATAGTTTAAAATAGAAGTCCAGCTTACTGATAGGTTGTGGCCATATGTTTTCGGGAATTCCGTTTGGTAGCAATAAATTGCTTAGAGAACAACAAGGTTACCGTTAAAATGAATTCAAATGATTTAACAGGGTGACAAGTCTAAATATAGAAACTTACAACCACAGTTATCGTACATACTTCAAAAGTTATGATGCTGAGACATAAGTAAACATATTTAAGGTATGAAAGCATTAACTTTACACACTGGATAAGAATCCCAATAAGTGCTGACTTCTAGTAATTTTATTTTGTGCGCCTTTTGGTAACAGCCATTGCTACAGACACTGCTACATGCATTGCTACAGCCATTGCTACAGCCATTGCTACAGCCATTGCTACAGCCATTGCTACAGCCATTGCTGCAGCCATACATACAGCCATTGCTACAGCCATACATACAGCCATGGCTACAGCCATGCATACAGCCATGGCTGCAGCCATACATACAGACCTAGAGAAGTATTATTTGTGAGCGTACCCACAGCTTGTTGTCATACTCTTGGTCTTTCTCTCTTTCATGTGATAAAAGGAAGAGTGCCGTGAAAACATGCTTTTATAGTAAAGAACAACTATGGAGTTTATAGGATCGGGCTACCGTGCTACTCTACGAGATGTTACAGATAATAAATGACAACCAGTGGTCTAGGAAAAAAGGTGTGGAGGGCACTTTTTTGTGTGTGTTGCTTTACATGATTTCGGCCAAACGCCAGTGTTTGTGGAAGGGGGCAGCAAGAATCTTGGCCCACTCCCACGGGTGGCACTAACCCTAGCTACGCCACTGGCTACTACGTAATCTCTCGATGACGAGGACATATTTAAAAAATCGAATAATTTTCAAAGTAAACAATGAAGTATCCCCTTGCACCGATCCGAGTTTAAAATGCGTTTCTATTATCTGGGCTTGCTGGCAGTTGATATCCCATGAATTTAGCCTCAGCTTCATCACCACACAACACCATCTCATCTTTCAGGGGTTTTTTTTGTTGGATTCACATAAAACTCTTTAATTTTAAAAAAAAAAAATCAATAAAAAAAAGTATTGATCCCAAAAAGAAATAAAATATATTTTTTTTAAAAAAAATTTGAAGAGGGCCAGAACATCAATTAATTTTTATAACTAACTTTAGGTTTATTGCGACTTGCCCCATTAAAAAAAATAGATAATTCATTCGACCTGGGAAATAGGTCACAGTTGTTGTTTTATGATTGAACATGTTCACAGTAGATAGTCCATGTCCATTTATTGTTCCGTAAGCTTCACGTCGTAAGGGATATGTCGCAGCGATCTTCATGATTATTTGCCCCATTAAAAAATAACAAAAAAAAACAAAAACAAAAAAACGGAACAAATAAATCTAAAACGTCAATTTAAATCTACAACTAGGTCGAGCTGACCTCACCGCTACAAACCTGTGATGGAGAGCAGGAAAGTTTATTGAGTGGCTGGCTGGACAGTATGGGCAGGTTATACGTTGATATTTCAATTATGTAGCCTACTTACAATGTGTAGCCGAAATCTGAGAACTAATTTCAATACTACATCCTCATTCGTGTATTACTTGAGTATATCTTACAGTAGCCCTATACCTAGCACGAGCAATTCATAGAGAACCACTATTCCTAGCAAGACGCACACTTAAATAATCCCAGTACTATTGCTGCATGCATTGTTATTGCTTTTATTTTCAATTTCTTAGCGACGCTATTTGAACATTTACTTTCAATTTCTTAGCGATGCTATTTAAACATTTATGTTCAATATCTGAGCGATGCTATTTGAACATTCATTTTTAATTTCTTAGCGATGCTATTTAAACATTTATGTTCAATATCTGAGCGATG
This sequence comes from Lymnaea stagnalis, assembly GCA_964033795.1. NCBI lineage: Eukaryota > Metazoa > Mollusca > Gastropoda > Lymnaeidae > Lymnaea > Lymnaea stagnalis. The sequence continues at coordinate 489,926 of CAXITT010000438.1, forward strand.
CTATTTGAACATTCATTTTTAATTTCTTAGCGACGCTATTTAAACATTTATTTTCAATTTCTTCGTGACGCTATTTGAACATATATTTTTAATTTCTTAGCGACTATTTGAACATTTATTTTTTTAGTGATACAACTGAAATCGAATTTTTTTTAGATAGATTAGAAACAATTCGATGCAAGTCGTTAATAAAGATGTAATGATTATGCATATTTTTTGTATAGTGAACATTTATTTACATTTAACTCCTCCAAGTACTAAGAAAGTGCTACGGATACATTCGTTGCGAGAATTGATGATAGGTCGATGTTATGGGCACATTTGGTGTGAGAATATATGATACTGTGTGATGATGATGATGGTTAAGTGCTATGGTCACACTAGGTGTGAGAATTGACGATCGCTAGGTGCTATAGGCACACTTGGTGTGTGAACGGTAACCATCAGGGCTGGCGATTCCTTACTGTACATTGCGTGTCACGTAACAAGTACACATTGTTTCTTTCAGTCATTCTTCCCCGGGGGGCATTTCAGATTTTCCGGAGGGGGGGCAGTGTCAGTTTCCAGTGGGCAGTGGGCAGTGGCCAGAGGCGTGGAGGATGGGGCATACGTCCCGGGGTGCCAGACTACCTGGGGCATCAAAATGGGCTTTGATGGTTGAAAATAATAATTTCAGACTTAAAGGTGGGGGAGGGAGGGGGGTCAACATGAATCATGTCCCCTGACGCCAAACGCTCTAACTACACCCCTTCTAGTGGCGTAGAAACGGGGAGTAGGAGGTTGTTCACCCATGTTCTTTATATTGAGGTGCGGCATTTTTGGACAACTGCAAGGTTTGTATCTTATATAATACTAAATAGTAATATGGCTTTATTTTTTATTTTTATTTAACCCTATATGGGGCTTAAGGACATAGTTTATAAATGAATTTTCAGAAAAAAGTTTTCCACCACAAGAAAAAATCACTACTAAGATTAACATCATTTTATGTTGAACACAAAAACGGAGAAAAAAAAAACTTGTATTAATCAAATTACGTGTAATAATAAACGTTGCTATATATTTCCAAGTTTTAACAGAGTCAAATAGAAAAAAAAACTGTAAAGTAGAAATGTCTATAATACAACTTTTATGTGTTATCAAACCTGGTTATGCTTATTAATCGTATATGAACGGCATTATTATGTACAGGTGACATGAGTTGTTTACGAAATAAAGATTACATTTCCCAACATTCAGTTGATTGAAATTTTTATTTGGAATTTGAAACTACAACAACTTTTTTTCGGATAAATTACAAATTGCCACTTAGATATACTTATGACATTTTATTCCCAAATCAAAAGATTATATTTTAAATTGACAAATTAGGAATAAGTTGTTTTTTTCTAAAACAAGTTCCAACAAAAAAAAGGGAGCTAGCACGATAATGGAAATACTAGTTATAAAAAAATCTTCCCCTTTTTTTTTAGTTTTCTGATAGATTCTCATCTAGAACAAAATATTTTTTTTTTTTTAAAATCCTTGCAACTAGATGGTACAGTTTGTGAATTATTATTATTATTATTATTATTATACGTGTTTTTAAAAAGACAAAAGCTGGTGAGAATCTAATAAATATAGGCACACTTTTTTAAAAGACTCTGTTATCAAGGAAACTTTGTTACAAAAGGAACACTTTTAAAGAAAACACAAACTCTTTCAAAATAATAATTGATAATTGATGAAACGTGCAGTATTTGTATGCCAAAGTTAAATTCTTTATAAAGAAATGTGTCTCAATTTATTTACAGTTTCCATTTTATATAACTCAACATTCATGGAATCGAGTACATTTATAATTATACCAATAAAACTATTTTTAAAGCCTAATGCCATCGTACAATTTATAATTAACTTAACACTTAGCCCTGGTTTAAAAGTAATGATTTTATAACGCAATACAATTTGAAAATAGATTGCGTATGTTATATACTTAACAAAGAACTATTATTAGAATTGTAGACCTTGATTTTGATGTGAAGGTGCTTTAATACAATATTATTAAAGTCTTTAATGTTGTGAATTTGCAACAACAAAAAAAAAGGATGAATAAAAATACCGATAAGTGCGAACTACGGGAAGTAAGACGTCAGCTTATCACCAGGCGGAGCAAGTACAATATTTTATTCGAATACTGTAAGCCTTTAACAATACACTAGGACCAGGTTATCTCGACCTCGGTTAACTCGCCAACCCTTTTATATCGAGGCGTTTTAAGTTGAACCGCCAAGTTCTCTCTTTGTCTTAGTATTTTCACCTCAGTTATGTCGATTCTTTTATGTCGCGAACCCTGATATCTCGAGCACAAAAAAAAAAGCGACCAAAATTGCCACTTAACCTCGGTTATTTCGATCCCCATGACCAATCGCCGGCTTTTGAAAATTATATAAAACAGAAACGTGCCTACTCCAAACTGTAATAATTGAAATAAAATGACAATATCGGGTTCCGTGCAAGTAACTTGACACAGCAAGAAGCGAGGAGCGAGAGGCTTGCCAACAAAAGAGAGAGGTTGCGGTACCTGTTCTATTTATAGCGAACCCGCTTGTTGCTTATTATGCTTTCGTGATTTTTTTTTTTTTTAAAACCCAGAATCCGTACTTGAATAAACTGAACTGGTGAATCCGGAGCGAGAGAAAATAAAAACTCGCTAATCCGGAGCTGAAAAAATATCTAGCCTGACGAATCCGGAATTCTGGGAAAATCCGGAAAAGTGGCACATCACATATGCCTTGTGTTGTTAGAAAACATGTATGTACATTTTTATAGCATGCCGATCGCTTCATCAAACAAATCGGTAAAAAAAAAAAACCCCTCCAAAACACTTGGATGTACATTCTCATTTATAAACGCACGTAAAGAAATTTCAAGAACATCTTAAAATTTTGCCGCCATATTGGTTTTCGTTTATCCCGATCATCAGTTATCTCGACACTTTTTGGCAAACCCCGAGGCCACCGACATAACCGGGTTCCATTGTATTAGCTTTTAATATACGGATCAACAAATATATCGAGGGTATCGATATTTTATAGATTCCAACAATCGTAATCGGTTAAAGGCACCAGTTGGTATGCTTTTTTTAAAATATGTCAATTTAGTCTTTTTTAATACAAAAAAATGTAATCCTTATATTGTTGCAAACATTTTGCTCTGGGTGGAGGGGGGTCACTTGACTTTCCCTGGGGGACAGTACCCCCCCCCTCCTTGCAGAGATATGGGCTGATAGAAACCCTGCACTTGTATGTCTGTGACAAGACGCGATGACCTTTCTGTAAACAGTGCGTACCATTCATTGTTATCCTCCAGACCTGGTGGACAGTAGTGACCATCTTGCCAAGTCTCCTTGAGCCATACTGTACATTTAGAACCATATGTCCACCCTCTGTGATCGCACACAATTTTATAAAGTAGAAAGCCATTAATAACCTGTCATATTTAAATTATAACTTTAACTTCCTGGAAAAAATATTTTTTTCAAAATGTGGGAGAGGGTTGGGGGGTGGGGAAGTATTTACCGGTGAATCCTTTATTATACATGTTTATCGATCAGTAGTCAACTTCGCACCGGACTGACCCAGAATGGAAGATGGAGTACGTTGATTGGTGATCTGCGAGCACGTGACTTTTGACATAAACAAAAGAGGCACACCGGCCGACAACGTGACCCGTGCCAGCGAGATAACTCTTGCTTGAGTGAACGCCATTTAGCGAGAGTAGTCGAGCCTTTCAACTGTCAACATTCGAAGGACGGCCGGCTGGAGTGCTTTAATGGAGGCGACTAGGTTTAACTGATATGTTTGGGTTGGATGGACTTTGTTTACTTTACAAGTTAAATATATATATATATATATATATATATATATATNCGTGGTGCAAATGAACACATTTTGAAAGCCATGTGACCTACAAGTGCACTTCTTGGAACAAAAAAACTAGACATTCCGTGATAATTGAGTGTCGGGTCTCTAAACTAACACTCTTAAGCAGACAGTCAAGCCTGGGTTCATTGAGTCTTCCCCCAATTTACCCCCCCTTCCCCCCAACCCCTCTGGCGTAATTTTAGGCGGGCCGCGAAGCGGCCCGTCGAGGGTATTCCGCCACTGAGACAACCCCCCTTCCCCCCCCCCCCGCCTTCCACTCGATTGTCTATGCGAGTGGGGCGGTATCAGTGGAGGAACAACTGGTCCGCTGGTGGTGCTGCTCTCCCGGGAATGGCGTCAGACGCCCTCTAGAAGGAATTTCTACACGTGGTTTCTGCTCCATGATTGAGGCACACCGAAAGTTGGACGAAACGATTGCCTAGGAAAAGTCTTCGCGTGGACTACAAGAAAGACTCATTTAGACATTCCGTGATAGTCCAGTGGCGGGTCTCTGAACAAAGAAGTTCATTTTTAAACTTGTAGTTCCTACATCGACAGGCTGTTATGTAATAACAGACGATGTTACAGTGGCTTAGACGAGGGGAGAGGGGGGTGGATCATGGAGACAGGCCTACGTTGACATTAGCAGCTGCCCTAAAGTGATGTCACTGCAGTCTTGCTGTAACCCAGTGCCGTCAACTCACGATGTCATCCCACCCAGACCTTTCCCGTGCTTCCTCGTCCGATTCTGCCTTTTTCTGTGACAATATACTCTAGCGACAACCTGTTCTGGCGGCACCCTGCTCTGGTGGCACTCTGCTCTGGTGGCACCCTGCTCTGGTGGCACCCTGCTCTGGTGGCAACCGGCACTGGTGGCACCCGGCTTTTCTGGCACCCTGCTCTGGTGGCAACCTGCTCTGGTGTCAACCTGTTCTGCCGGCAACGAGCTCTGGCGGCACCCTGTTCTTTAGTGACAATCTGCTCTGTCTGCTGGCGACCTTTTTAGCTGGCACCCTGCCCTATCTCGCTGCACCCTGCTCTTTTTCTTAATTTTAGATTCCTTGTGAAACCATCCCGAGTGAACTGTTGTCAAATTTGGAATTGTCCATACGATGACAACCTCCCCAACCCCATGGGAGGGTGTCACCCGGTGCGTCCCCACCCCATGAAGTAGACTAGTGACACGACTGAGACTTTGTAACAATAGGACCACAACCCCTGCTCATTCTCATGGCACCCTGCTCTGTCTCGTGGCGCCCTGCTCTGTCTCATGTCACCCTGCTCTGTCTCATGTCACCCTGCTCAGTCTCATGGCACCCTGCTCAGTCTTATGGCACCCTGCTCTGTCTCATGTCACCCTGCTCTGTCTCATGTCACCCTGCTCTGTCTCGTGCCACACTGCTCTGTCTCATGGCACCCTGCTTTGTCTAGTTTCACCCTGCTCAGTCTCGTGGTACCCTACTCTGTCTCATGACAGCCTACTCTGTCTCATGACAACCTGTCTGTCTCATGGCGCCCTGCTCTGTCTCATGGCATCCTGCTCTGTCTCACGGCATCCTGTTTGTCTTGTGCCATTTTGCTCTGTCTCATGGCACCCTGCTTTGTCTAGTTTCACCCTGCTCAGTCTCATGGTACCCTGCTCTGTCTCATGACACCCTACTCTGTCTCATGACACCCTGCTCTGTCTCATAGCGCCCCGCTCTGTCTCATGACACTGTGCTCTGTCTCAAGGCACCCAGCACCCCCCCCCCCCCCCCCCCCCCCCCCCCCGACACGCCTCCACATGGGCGGACTCCGGTTTTTCCCGCCGCCAGATCATGCAGTGGAACGCCGGGAACCTCCCCCCACCCGGCCTGGGGGACGTCCGGTCGACCGAAAACGCTGCGTTTAAAGCGCTCGCGGTCCACTCTCCCTTTGGTCTGGGCGGGTTTGTTTCCACACCGGAGGGAAGGTGTTGCATTACCACCGCCCAAGGAGTCTTTCGGTCGGGAAAAAAGCTGGGACGAAACGGTCACCATCGAGCGTCTTTCTCCCGGCCGCGTACCTCAAATCACACGCATGGGGTTTTAACCGCCACCCAAACCTCATATCCATTAACGGCAACAAGTAATCATGTTACGACGTTACTACGCCCGTTGCGTTGGGGTCATGCAGTCGGCCGGGAATTTTTTTAGCTATGGAATAACAGTACCTCCCGACTAGTCCGCCACGCCACGAAGAGGCAAAACCCCATGTGGACGTCCCCAAGTTTCCAACTCTTGGATAATAGGATCGCCATAACAATTGCAGAAAGTAAACACCGTATTGAGGTGGCACCCGAAACTTTTTCAGGCAGTCGCGGATGTCTTCTTATCCGGAGACAAGTGGCAGTTCTCAGCCCATTAGTTAGACGGGCATCTGGTGTGAAAAAATCCCTTTAGGTAGAGCTTGCGTGTCAGAAGGCGACGCCATCAAATTTAACATGGCGGTTCCCTTGCAGGACTTAAAAAAATTTTGGCGGGTCCCAAATAAATGTATTAAAAATAACATTTATTTATTAAGTAATATTTATTAATCTACTAACTTAACCCATTATTGACTTTTGTTGTCGATAAAAATTTAAACATATAAAGGCATTTAAAATGATGGAAGTTCTCTTACATGTAATGTAGTTTACGCTTAATGAGCATATATACAATATTAGTAACTAATAAAAATTTACCAGGTCATTTGCCAGGTCGCAAGTTTTTTTTACCAGGTCCTGGGACCCGGCGGGACCTGGTGTAGCGTTGCCACTGTGTGTCAGGGGGAACTGAACTTAAAGGGTGTCATGTTATGGAAATATGTAGCTTGATATTATGTATTTTTGTAGAAATATAATACAGTAATAATAAATGTACATCTATGGTCATAACTGTCCATGACATGCAGTTGCCGGGTTGACCCCAACGACCAATGTTCCCTTTAAGCTGCGCGGCCGCGCAGCTATCTCACAGACGTCGCGCAGCAATTTCGAGTATCCGCGCAGCAAGTTTCCCTGTAAGTGTGTGTTTGTGTTTGTTGGCTGTAAAATTTTGCACACACACAAAAAAAAATGATGCTGTAAAACTTTGCACACAACTGAATGATTCTGCACACTAAACAGCAAACCTGAGAGGGAACATTGACTACTACATGAAATAAAATAGTAGGGCTGACATAATTTTCGCTAGATGTATTCGATGTCGTTAGTTTGGATTGTATATTTTTGTTTGTTGGTTTTGTGTGTATTTTTTTGTTGTTGATTATTTTTTATTTTTTATTTTTTTTTATATAATTATGTTTTTTAGTTGTTACTTAAAAAAAAAAAAAATTAAAGCGTTGCGGATGAAAACAGTAAAAGAGACGAGCAAGAAAGCGTGGGACATCTTCCTCTAGTTGACGATAGTTCACGTTATTTTGAAAGGACCAGCGCCAGCTGCTGAAAGCCTCATTTATTACACTCCACTATCGTGATGGAAATTTAAAAAAAAAAGAAAAAAAAAAAGAAAACAGAAGGAGAGAATTAATCTTCCATTAATTGCACATTTCGAAAAAAACATCCACTCGACGGTAGCCGGGTAATTTACCGTCTAATAGATGTATCATACGGCACCACTCCTGTAAACGAGCTGGCCGGACTGAGGACTGTGAATATATCATACGGAGCCACTCTTAAATGCTGGTTGGGCAAACATTGGTTGGGGGGGGGGGACAAACTGGCGTTTGTGATTATATCATGTGGCA
>CAXITT010000438.1:502312-513795 GCA_964033795.1 Lymnaea stagnalis
GCTTTTAAAGAAATCAAGCGGGAGGGGGCCTTTAGAAATAGTTATGGGAAATATAGAGCGAGGAAATATACTAAGGTAGAAGTTAGTGGGAATGAGCTTAGATGGTGTCGAGAGAACAAATCTTGGGTAAGTCTGTCAGAAACTAAAAATCCAAATGTAGAAAGGGGCAGTATCAATACTAGGAAAAATGATGAATCGGAATTTTTTCAGTTTGGTATAGTTGATGAATATTTTGAAGACACCAAAACAAGAGAAAATAAGTTGGATAATGTGGATAAACAGGACGAATGTAATGTGCAGGATGGCTATCGCCCTTGCACCATTAGTGAACCTAGTGGTATTGATGTTTCATTTGGGGACTTTGATAATAATATTGATTATGAGCATAGCGTTGTTGATGCTTTGGATGATTGTTTTGATTGGGATATTAATTATGAACCCAGTGTAGATGGTTCAGATGGAAATTTTGATAAAAATATTGATAATGAACATAGTGTTGTTGATTCCTCTAGTGATGGTTTTGATTGTTTTATGGCTTATGAACCCAAAGTAGATGATTTTAATGATATTTTTTTTTGTGAGCCTAGTATTGCTGATGTTTCACATATTGATGTTGGTAGAGTGACTGAGGTTTGTAGTTTGTTTGATGGTAATATTGATTATGAACCCAGAGAAGTTGTTTGTGATCAGAATATTGTTTATGAACATAGTGTTACGGATAATTTACTTGTTGATGTTGAGAGAGTGACTGAAGTTTGTAGGGTGCCGGAGGCTTTTGATGGCACACTCATGGCCATTGATAACACACCCACGGGTGTTGAAGACATGAACCACCTTCCGCTTCCATGCAAGCGAGGTGGCAAATATAAAAATGGGTCAAGTCGCGAGTACCATGAAGTGGAGACCGTAACCTTGACCAGGGCAGCGCCCACTAGATGTCGTCAGGTTGAACCTTCGACAGGGTTCACCGACACTCCCGAGTCAAGCTCACGTGTGTTGTTATGTTTTGAAGAGGAGGGGAGATCGCATTTTTTGACTGCTCGTGAGTTTAACTCAGTTATTTTTGAACATGTCACAGTTGACAGAGACTGTGAAGTGTTTCCATCTAGAGACGATGGGAAAATTGAGTTGAATAAATTTGACACGTCTAACAATGTACCACGTGGTTTGCTTTTCAACAATGATGGTATTTGTTACAAAGGAGAAGGGACAGCTTGGGGGCAAGCCAAACGGTCTTGGGGTGTAAAGGACTTGTTGGGTGAATTCGTGCCTACTAGACCGTGCATGTCAAACCCGAGAAAAGAGAGGGGTGAGTTGGGTGTATTAAATAACCTCCATGATTTCTTAAGACAAGGGGATAAGCGAAACATTCCACCGTCTTGTATGTAAACATTGAAGGGACAATTCATGGCTGTCCACACATGCTCAGATGTTGACATTTGTTTTTCTTCTCTTTTTCATTTTTGAATTAAGATTTTTCAAAATCATGTGCTGTAAACATTTAAATATTTGTTACAATGTATTAAAATAAATGCTCAATTTCATTGTAGGAAAATATTGAGATGATAAAGAATAGTAATTATTTTATCTATTACCATGTATGTTTCATTAGAGATGTCTTAATTCTACAATGCATTGCCATAACAATAGTAGTGACTTTCAAAGTATGATTGATAGCGGTTGATAACGGAATGTTTTAAGATAGACATTTCATGATATTTTTTTTATTAATATCGGTATGTTGTTCATGTTATAATTGATGTCAGTTTACCAGAGTATGCACGCGAACTGACCGCTGTTTTGTAAACTCGCAACATTGGGTTTCACCAAACGTCACTCGTGAGGGGCGGCGTGTCACGGTCAGATCGCGTGAGTTTTCTGTGTCAACTTCTATAATGTTAATTTGACCAATCGTGGGTGAGTTTATTTTCCCCGTGTGCCCCACGAGTTTTTAATTTTCTCGGTCAAGGTATGACCGGTGTGCTGTGTCGGGGGAAACCACGTGTGTGAGTTGAGTTTTTTTTAAGGAGTGAACAGTGGCGAGTGCTGTGGATATGGTGTATGATTTTTGTCTTATGAAGGCAGTGAGTTTTTCTACGGATGGAAGAGGACTTGTGTAACTTTAACTGTTTTGTGTAGTGGCATATAGGCACACATAGCCAATAAATAAGAAAACCTGAAACCCTGAATTGTTTGTTGATACTTGGAGCAAGAGTCAGCTCTGTAGGAGCTGGAAATAAAGGGGTTCTAGACCCTTGAAAATTCGTTCTGTGGCTAGAACAGAGGGGACCGACCCCTAGACAACGTACGTCACGTCACAGGAACGTGTGCCTTGAATTCCCCCAAACCCCCTCAAAATGAACGCGCCCACACAAGTTAGTTGGCACAGATAAGCCCACAGCCCTTAAAACGTTCCTAGACTCATGGATCAAAGTTAAAGGTCCACATTAGGGCATTGCACTTTGAAAGTTATAGAGAAAGTTATTCAGAAAGTTCAGGATAAGATGTTTCTAAATGTTAGCCACTCCCTGTCACTGGATAAAAAAGAAGGTCTAGCTTATGATACCCCCCAGCCCACCCCTTACAACCCCACCCCCCCCCGCCCAAAAAGCCCCAACAACAAAAAAAAATTGTTGGTTGTCTCACTTAATTGTTGGTTTGTTTGTTGTTGTTAAGTAAGACGAAACAAACAAACAAAAACGGATACATACATAACACCATGAAACGGAACAAAATGATTTCAAACAGAGATGGGAATCGTCCGATCACGGCCGGCTTAGCTCACCAGAGCGTTGGAAACCAAATCAAGCACGGTGTCTCGGCGAGGGCTAGAGATCTCCGTCGGTTGAATCTGATGCAGCTATAGCGACGGAATGCGACAAGCCGCGATAGGAAACACCCAGCGCTTGCCTCACGATTGGCATCTTGTGTTTTTAAAAAAAAATCAGATTCAATGCATTATATCAAAGGGAAATCTTGATCACAAGGATTCGTCAACAAACTCTCTCCTCCCAATCCCCCTTAACCCTCTACAACTCTCTCTCAGTCTCTCTCTCATACTACCACCCACATAAAACAACATAAACACATAAAACTAAACTAAACACACATACACACGCAAACGCACAAACACACAAATAAGCAAGACCTTAATGTTACCGGAGATGTTTTCCGATATCCTATCAGCTATAAGCGACACAAAATCTTGGGGGGGGGGGGGGGGTCTCTGAAGTCACGATTTGCGTTTTAATGACATTGCAACCCACTTGAAACCCGCCCTGAGATGGGTTTTTAAACTTTTGTTATTTCAGGAACCCCCTTTACCAGACAGATTGAAGTCTGTGTCTCGTCATGAACCCCCTTTTACCAGACAGATGAAGTCTGCGTCTCGTCATGAACCGTCTTTTACCAGACATATGAAGTCTGTGTCTCGTCATGAACCCCCTTTTACCAGACAGATGAGATCTGCGTCTTGCTGGTGCACTGTGAACAATTCCTAAATGCATGCAATGATTAAAACTAAACAACCCCCAAAGACAAAGATTTTAGTATAAAACCTTTATAAAATGTAATATCGAGCAATGGGGGGTTGGGGGGGGGGCGCTGAAAATCTGATTAAACATGCTTACAAATAACGCACTTTATGAGATCGCTTATGTACCAAGGCTCGCAACCGCATATTTGTCCACGCCCCTGAACTCTATCAATATTCTAATGACACACCCGCTTTTGCGCTGTAGATTAATTTCCACCAGCTATTTCAGAAAAACAAAAGGAAATATTACGCAATAAACGCATTTGCGATTTTTAATTATTTAAAAAAAAAAAAGAATTTCCTTTAGCGCAATTATCGGAAATTTTATTTCGTGAAATCAGCCTCAGAATATTTCTTTCATCTACCCCTTGAAAAACAGGAAAACTGATTTATGAGGTTTAGGGTTAGGGGTTTGGGCTGAAAATTTGACAGCATGTGTTGTCATTGGGAACAAGTTTATTTGCAAAGTTTCAGCTCGATAGGTTGGCGGGAAGTGGGTCAATTAGCCTCGAAGACTTTGCCAGCCAAGCACGCCACGAACAAAAGCGAAGTTAATATAAAGGATTTATGAAGGTTACAGTCTCAGTGTTATGTATCTTCTGCTTTGCTCAGAGTTTAGCTCAATTATTTGATGTACACGCATACACGTACACCCCACACCCAACCACACAGCCACCCAGCCACCCACACAAACACGTCCAAACACACACACTCACGTAAACACAGACCCACGCAGACACACACTCATCGTCTTGTATCTGCCATTTTTTAACTCATGTCACCTGTCTAGAAGAATGTGGTGGATGTGTGGAGATGAGGGGGGGGGGGTGGTCTAGAGTTCCCCTTGAATCAAGATTTTTGTCTCCTCCTTCCACGTCAACACTCAGCCACCCCTCGAAATAAGGAAATAAAAAGCCCCCCCACCCCCTGGGTGGACCATCCCCTCCGCACCCCCCTATTACGCCCTTATCCACCACTGCGTCTCATGTGGTCGAAGCTTAAGAAGACATTATCAAACGGTCAGAGATGTAATGAAATTAATTAACATAGCTTGTAAAAATGACGGGTGACCCAGAAGACTCCTATCAGAGGCGTGTCCACTAAAAATGCAAGAATGGGAGGTAAAAGCATTTATATTTCTAGCATATTTTCTCATCTGTATTTGGATATACCATGGTTAATTTTCCAGTTAAGGTTCCCAATTCCAAAAGGGTAAATTTATGTCATTTCTAATGTGAACTAGGCAACTTCCGGTTGTGTAGTTTGAATTTGAAATAGGCAACTTCCAGTTGACTAGTTTGAATGTGATAGTGGGAAACTTCCGGTTGTTTAGTTTGAATGTGAACCAGGCAACTTCCAGTTGTCTTGTTTGAATCTGAACCAGACAACTCCCGGTTGTCAAGTTTGAAAGTAAACTTTAATTTTTAATTTCAACAGTTAATTTCCGACGTTCACATGCCTGGGAAGACCATTTTCAATCCAAACATAAACTGAATCTTTGTGCACTCCGTTGTAATACATGAACAGCATTTCGTTGACCCCCAGATGATCCTGAGGTCCACACGCAGACCGTGGAGAATATGGCGATACGGGGGGAGGGGGGGGGGAGAAACCCGCGGCGCCAGTTCGGAACCTTAAGGGAATTGTTCCCATTATGCATCCATGAATTTATCTTTCGGCAACAAGTTCGCCAATGATGACATGTTCGGTCGTTTCCTGGCAACGGTCACTGACAATTATCGGGGGTTGGCCTTCGTACTTATTCATGCTTACATGAAGTACTTGGACTTCATTTTCGTTAATTACATGTTTTGAATTGGGGCGACTAAGCTGGACAATCACCATAAAATGAATCGAATCCGCCCCCTGGACTGCAATTTGAGAGCCACCCGAAACCGGTTCATTGATTAACGAATAACGTTATTTTAGAGGCCGCCCTGTGAAACAAGCGAGACCGCGGGAGATCAGGTGACGAAGCCATTCATTATTTATGAAGACAGATGAAATAGCGGAGCACACGGCATCCACAAACCCTGGCGTGGGCCACGAAGTTTTAGTGTGGTCACGAGTGTTCTAATTAGTTAGAGCTCGTTATTTGGAACACCATCAAACGCAAGCTGAAAGGCAACACATTTTCCTTTTAATAATACAATTTACTTGTAACTTTTGAAACGTCAAGTCGCGAATTCTCTGAACGTAAATCTGCCAGTTTTTTGTGGACATCGCTCTAGGTTGAAGCCCTTAATTGGATTGGGGGAAGTTATTGTTCGTCTAAGATCCAAAACCGTTATCTTAATGTCTTTCACAAACATTAGATTACATACACATAATAAATGAGGTGCGGGGAGAGAAATGGAGGTGCGAAGGAAAATAACGGCGTTTGTGTATGTGTGGGTCTGAGAGTGTTTGCGTGTGTGTCTGAGAGTGTTTGTGTGTGTGTCTAAGAGTGTTTGTGTGTGTGTCTGAGAGTGTTTGTGTGTGTCTGAGAGTGTTTGTGTGTGTGTCTAAGAGTGTTTGTGTGTGTGTCTGAGAGTGTTTGTGTGTGTGTCTGAGAGTGTTTGCGTGTGTCTGAGAGTGCTTGCGTGTGTGTCTGAGAGTGTTTGCGTGTGTGTCTGAGAGTGTTTGTGTGTCTGAGAGTATTTGCGTGTGTGTCTGAGAGTGTCTGAGTGTGTTTGCGTGTGTGTCTGAGAGTGTTTGTGTGTGTGGCTGAGAGGAAGTTTCGGTCAGAAATATACAATTAAAGTACGCATTATGATTACTGTATGTTCACTTATTGTCATTGGCGTAGCTAGGATATTTGCCGCCCGTGTCGGGCCAAGGGTTCTTGCCACCTCAAATCCACGAAAAAAATATTCTGCAGTTAGTTGTCCGGAAATGCCACCCCCTCCTTATAAAAAAAAAAAAATGTTCGACCCAAGGGGAACCAACCCACCACCCGTTCCCACGCCCCTGCTTGTTGCAATCGTCTTACATTTGCCGCCCGTGTCGGGCCAAGGGTTCTTGCCACCTCAAATCCCCGAAAAAAATATTCTGCAGTTAGTTGTCCGGAAATGCCCCCCCCTCCTTATAAAAAAAAAAAAAATGTTCGACCCAAGGGGAACCAACCCACCACCCGTTCCCACGCCCCTGCTTGTTGCAATCGTCTTACTTAAAACTGTGCATGGCTTCAGTCATACGCTCTTGTTCCCGGAATGACACGATCGGGCCCACGTTCCAAAATTGTTTTTACTCCACCCTTTTCCTAAATCCCCAAATAGCGAGATTCCTATAAATTGTTTCTTCAATAGAGAGAATTTGACCTTAGTCAAGTGTAGTATATTTTTGAGACTGAAAATTTGGGCTTGATTTTAAAGGAGAATGGAGAGGTGTTCCATTTGTTTAGAAAACCATTCCGTCATTAGCCATTGCCTATGAGTCGATTCCAACCACCATTGGACTGTTGAGCTGCAGAGTTGTGCGTGATTACATTGAACAAGTTCACCCGTAAACGTTGTAAGTGTATCTAACGTGCCAGCTGGTGACCAGAGCGGGGTGAACTCATCTTCTTGTTTGTTTTGTGGAGAAAAAAAATATATATCATTAATAGCAACGGCGTATCTAGGGATAGTGCGACCCGCAGTTTGACAAGAGTTTTGCCGGCCACCTTCCACGACAAAAAACCCCTCTAACATGGGCCGAAAATGCCCCCCCCCCAACCCACCTCATATAAAGCGCAACCCGGGGTGGACCGCTCCTCCGCCCCACTCTTCCTACGCCCCTAATTGACAGCCAACTAAACTAATATCTATTGTTTGAACGCATTTTATGTCATCGAATCAAATGTGCGGTATAGAGCATATAGAAGACAGCTCCAGGGTTAAAAAAAGGGGGGGGGGATTCAACCAGTGGTATAAAAAAGGTTAGTGGCCCCCGGGGGTAATAGTTTTGCCACTCCGCCCGCCTTCCATGAAAACATATCTGTATGTGGCCGAAAATGCCACCCTGTCGCACCCGCCCACTTTCTACGCCACTGTATCAACTATATCGAATTTATATTAAGCACATGTTCATAAACACTAATTAGAGATGTAATATATCATGTATTAATATTTATGGATATATGCATAGTTTATTGTTATTTAAAGGTAGCTCCAGGAATGTTGTTGTCAGCTGTCGGTAGCGTTATGATAATAGTATGACAAAGAGACACATTCAATTCTCTATATGCCATAGAGGCACGAAAATAATGCTAAAAAAAACCATTTTTGCAATATATTTAATTTGGGCTTTTAGCTAATTGCTTTAGACCTGGCAATTTCAGGGTGGTCAGTTTTGGACGTAAGGAAAACCAATATAGAGAAAAAAAGAGAGAGAGAGAGAGAGAGAGAGAAATAGACAGGAAGTGGGGGGGGGGGGCTAGAAAAAGGGTTTCTTGGGTGAGGTTCAAAGAAATCAGGGGGTTGGGGGAGGGGGTCTAGAAGCAAGTCTCAGAACAGATGTGTACATAGAGTAATGAAAGTGTTCTCTACTAAATAACATTTCCAAAGACATTAGATTCACAAGAGAAAATAAGAAGTCTCTTAGGTCCCAAAATGAGTGACGCAAATAGAGCGTCTGGCGTGCTTGTATACATATATCTCTACATACCTGTAGTTGCCCGGGTAGCCTCCAGAGACGATATACCCATGGTCCCCTTTCTCAGCGAGCAGAATGTCGTTGCCCTTCTCCCTGGAGCAATGCAGAATTCCTGCAAGTAAAGGTGAAGCAGATACATTAAAGACGTGTGACATACGAGCTAACATTTATTTAGAGAACATTCTCTATCTACCCACACACCAAATCTCGCGTCCCAAGAGCACCATAAATATGGTACCAAAAACTGCGTATGTCATACAGAAAATTTTGCGCAATAACGTCTCGAAGTTTGTATTAGACTTTTGGGGTGTGTTGCAAGTAGGGGCAATCTTGGCTAGTTAGGCTTTAGCTATATATTGGAGTTTTAAAATCCATTCAGTCATTCAGTGTAAGAAACGGATACGGCTACGGTTCAACTGGTTCCGTATTTTAAAGTAACTCTATTACTCCGTTAAAGTAACTCTAATACACTAGTCGAGAATCTTCGAGTATTTTCTGGCAACGTTTGCCGATGGTACTTTACAACAGTGTCTATCAACGAATACCCAGGTACTCTACAACATTGTCTATCAACCAATACCCAGGTACTCTACAACATTGTCTATCCACGAATGCCCAGGTACTCTACAACATTGTCTATCAACGAATACCCAGGTACTCTACAACATTGTCTATCAACGAATACCCAGGCACTCTACAACATTGTCTATCAACGAATACCCAGGCACTCTACAACATTGTCTATCAACGAATACCCAGGCACTCTACAACATTGTCTATCAACCAATACCCAGGTACTCTACAACATTGTCTATCAACGAATACCCAGGCACTCTACAACATTGTCTATCAACGAATACCCAGGCACTCTACAACATTGTCTATCAACGAATACCCAGGCACTCTACAACATTGTCTATCAACGAATACCCAGGCACTCTACAACATTGTCTATCAACGAATACCCAGGCACTCTACAACATTGTCTATCAACGAATACCCAGGCACTCTACAACATTGTCTATCAACGAATACCCAGGCACTCTACAACATTGTCTATCAACGAATACCCAGGCACTCTACAACATTGTCTATCAACGAATACCCAGGTACTCTACAACATTGTCTATCAACGAATACCCAGGCACTCTACAACATTGTCTATCCACGAATACCCAAGCACACAGAATATTGGAACGCAAACACTTTATCATTGACTAGAGTTCTTCTATATTCCGTGTATCTTTCACGCAGATCCGCCTGGTTACAATGTCTCCTCATAACTATACAGTCTACCCAAAACACAGGAGCTATCACACACGAACGTCTCATGAGTATGTCCTCAATCAACTTTCGCTCCCTCCTCCACACACTCTCTCTCTCCTCCTCTCTCTCTCTATCTCCTCCACTCTCTCTCTCCTCAACTCTCTCTCTCTCTCTCCTCCACTCTCTCTCTCCTCCACTCTCTCTCTCTCCTCAACTCTCTCTCTCTCTATCTCCCCCACTCTCTCTCTCCTCCACTCTCTCTCTCCTCCACTCTCTCTCTCCTCCACGCTCTCTATCTCCTCCACTCTCTCTATCTCCTCCACTCTCTCTCTGTCCTCCACTCTCTCTATCTCATGCCTTATATCCACACACTTGTTTATTATCATAGTTATCATGCCATCCAATGATCATTCAGGCACAATAACAACACCCATGACACAATAACAACACCCATGACACAATAACAACACCCATGACACAATAACAACACCCATGACACAATAACAACACCCATGACACAATAACAACACCCATGACACAATAACAACATCCATGACACAACTCACGGACCCAAACAGTGGTCACACTACCAACAGGGATTCTCATACCCTTGACATCGTATGTAACCATGTTCACTGTGATATTGCATTTGTTTTTTTCTATCGAATTCGGTCGCGTGCGTCAGTGGTCAATGTCGATGAAATACGGAACCAGTGAACCCCAGACTTAAGACCATGTGAGCTATTGCAAACTGGTCAGTGGTCGATGTCGATGAAATATGGAACCAGTGAAACCACAGACTTAGGACGATGTGAGCTATTTCAAACTGTTCGACATCACCGACAGAGCTCAACAAGCTATTTCCACAACATTGCCACAATGAAGGGCTGGTTGGTATGTCTAATTTAGTCATACAGATACGAGAGCTCTAGTGAAAATATTGAGGTGGGAAATATATAGCCTGCAAAACGTGTAACACTTATTGATTCAAGGAAATATTACATTTATATATATGTATAATTACCCAACTTTCTCATTTAAGTTTCGATATGTCTTTTTTTTCAAATCAAAAAGTTTCTTTTGCACATAATTTTGATCACACCCTTATTCCAGCCAAGAATTAGGTATCCTATTGTCTGAGGCATTCACGAGAGACAGCACATGCTCATCCCAAACACACCCCTCCCGTCTCCTTTATTTGTCAAACAGCCCGTGGAGCTATTCCATCCTAACGACATACACACCATCTCCACACATCTCCCCCATTGATAGCCAGTGCACTTGCATCACAACATGGATGCACACCATCTCCTCCATTACCACCCCGCGCACTTCCATCCCAACATACATACACACCATCTCCACCCATCTCCCCCCATTGATACCCAGTGCACATGCATCACAGCATACATACCCAGCACTCACCTTTGTTAATGCCCGTCTCGAGTGCACGTGTCAGAGCGCACAACAACATCGCCAAAGCAAGAGACGTCAACGGCCCTGTGGAAGACGACCAGCCTGTCATTACATCATTGTGGGATGTGGGGCGGTGGTGGGCATTAAATTGTTAGCTTCTGTTTAATAATTACAAAATTACAATAAGGGGATGTAACTGGTGAGGAGGACGTTTCAAACCTTTTTCTTTCTTTTGTAGGGCAACATTTATTTATAGAGCGAATGAGTCCTGATAAAGATAGTCCGGGCCAAGGGTCGACTACACCCTTTCTTTGTGTTAGGAGTAATCTTTTATAAATCAAAGCTGATAACTGAATATTTTAAGAGTCGCGTGTCATAATTAAAGATGAGTGGGGAATAAAAGAATCCGAATCTGTTCCTTTCAGAAACGTCTCCGGAGACTCGGGTGGCAGACCACTGGTGCAGTAGGCCCAGCAGATCAGATCTAAGCTTAATCTGTTAGCTATTCGAGCAAATAAACATGTATACACGAGGCTGGTATTGAGGATTTAGTGAAACATGATTTTTTTCTCATTAAAAGATATATCCTTGACGTTCCTTACTTCCTTTTTTTTTTTGAAACGTCCTTTTCATGCGTAGCCCCCCCCCCCCC
>CAXITT010000438.1:513820-524382 GCA_964033795.1 Lymnaea stagnalis
CACCCCCCCCCAACCCCAATCCCACCCCCGTTAGACTTAAAATGTTTTCATTTCAGCAATTTATCGGTGAGAGCGGTTAGAGTGTTGTGCGTTTATTAAAATAAAAAATAATCTTTTGATTGAACGATGGATTTATTAAGCTATGAACATATTGATTTACTTTTGACAACCCCCCCCCCTTTCCCGGGAACCTTGACATTATGATGTTTTAATGTCAATAAAATTGTTGACATTTAAATTACAGCATACTGAAATTTTTTCCCCTCCAAAGATGCTTTATATTTTAAAGGGAAAAACAAGCTATTTATGCTCCATTGAAGGTCATTAGAAATATCTCTAAGAAAATAATGTTCAAACTCCATTAAAAAATAAATAAATCACGAACTTCCAGCGATTAAATTATAATTATTTTTTTTTTGTTTTAAAAATTGAAAAATAAAGTTTGCCACAGAATGATGTTATTTTTATTTTTATGATTTCCTTTTTACTGTCTGAAATCTCTTCAGTTTTTTTTTTACTGTGATCTGACGCGTATTTATTATTATTTTTTTTTTTTTGCTCTTGTTTTCTGATGAAGGCTCTTAGCTGAAACGTCAATCTTTTGTCCTGTCAATGACTT
Source organism: Lymnaea stagnalis (assembly GCA_964033795.1). Taxonomy (NCBI): domain Eukaryota; kingdom Metazoa; phylum Mollusca; class Gastropoda; family Lymnaeidae; genus Lymnaea; species Lymnaea stagnalis. The sequence goes on from CAXITT010000438.1 coordinate 514,440, forward strand.
GAAGTTTGCCATACCTTGTCCTTATACTTCATCTCACAACTTGAATGCAGTCCATCGAATATTTACAGAAAACCAAGCATGTAAATACCAAACATGTAACAAATTGAATAAGCTTTACAAATTTTATATTGATTTGAAAAAAAGAGACATGCATCTGTAAATTAATGATTTTTTTATTTAAAAAAATTTTTTTTGTTGTGTTGGGCCGTTACTCGTTACTATGGAAATGCGTTTTCAAAAGTTTGTTGCAAATTGTGTTTGAATGCTCATGGGAAGTTGTGTTTGTTTTTTGTTTTTGTCACAATGTTAATTGGAATTGTTGCTTCAATTCAAGTTAATCGCGTTGCTTAGATGTTTTTTCTCCTACGTTCGATTCACATTTTGTTTAGTTTCTGTTATAGCATGCGTGTTGACTTACACGTAGATCTAAAGCATCCACAACGTCTCTCCCCATTTTTAAAATGGTTTAGTATATTAAGACGCCACCGTTTATACACGTGTACCATTGCAAACCCCTTCCTTGATTGGGAAAAGGATTGTTTACGTTCTACTTTGTTCTAGAGAATGCTATCGGGTTATGCAATTTCTAGAATTTCTTTTCTGGAGGGTTCCACCTCCCTCCCTATAAATAAGCCGACAGCTTTCCTCATGAAAAGAGAGAGTTGCTAGACTTCCTAGGCACGAGTTATATTAATATACTTATAATAGCCTGACATGATTTTACTCTTTGTGTTAGTGTGTGTATTAGTAGTTGTCTCTTTCGAGAATTATATTTCTTCACTTGCTGTGCTTTCAGTTAATGTGGTTTTTTTATTTCTATATATTTAATTTGGAATTTTTATAAAAACTTCATTGTAAAATTAAATTGAATATTTTTAGTATCACTAGCTTTGGTATGGTTTTCCTTGAATACTGCTTTTCTTTGCATACTACTTTTCAGTCCTTTGATACGTATCGTTCAGCATGAAAGCCACAACTTAAAACAGATTAAATTTGCAATAACATATAACGGTACATAATAGGATGTTTGTTGAATTTTTAAAACTGAATGTTTTTTTAAATGTTTGATTGACTTTTTCTTCAATCTTTGTCGAAATGTTTGATTGACTGTTTCTTCAATCTTTGTCGAAATGTTTGATTTACTGTTTCTTCATTCTTTGTCGAAATGTTTGATTGACTGTTTCTTCAATCTTTGTCAAAATGTTTGATTGACTGTTTCTTCATTCTTTGTCGAAATGTTTGATTGACTGTTTCTTCAATCTTTGTCAAAATGTTTGATTGACTGTTTCTTCATTCTTTGTCGAAATGTTTGATTGACTGTTTCTTAAACTTTGTTGGATTAATGTTTCGAAAATGCGTTGGAATGTTTTTTGGAATGTTTGTTTTTCAGAAGTTATTTGGGAGTAATTTTGTTTGATTGCTTGCTGGAATGCTGTTTAGCCTGTGTTTTTGTTTTTTGTTTTTTTTTGTCTGAAGATGGAATAGTCTTTGAATTATTTGTTGTATTATTTATTGAGATAAACTGTCGCTTACCTTTCATCCTACATTTCTATGCACACTGGGCAAACTTAATCCTCTAGACCCGTTTAATCCCTGCTTTAATCCTCTCAGATGACAGAACAGAAAGATCCCGTGCTTACTCTCAGTACTGGCGAATATTTCACGAATATCTTCTGACGAATCGTCCACAATATCCTCCGTAGAATCCAAATCCAGAGGCTCTCTAACATCGATGGTGTAGTGCGGCCAAGGCGCCTTGCCTAGTTAGTGGATCACTAGCTCAGAAGAGCCTTGCCTAGTTAGTGGATCACTAGCTCAGCAGAGCCTTGCCTAGTTAGTGGGTCACTAGCTCAGAAGAGCCTTGCCTAGTTAGTGGGTCACTGGAAACTGAAACAAAGAAATTTAGACTTGGTAAAAACTCAAATTATAATTGAAGAAAATGAAGAAGCTTTTAATTTATTTTTTATCTTTAAAAATTAATTGAAAAATAGAAGTGATAATGGCGTTTGTTAACAAGCTGTGTAGATGGGCGTTGTTGACATTCTGTGTAGATGGGCGTTGTTGACATTCTGTGTAAATGGGCGTTGTTGACATTCTGTGTAGATGGGCGTTGTTGACATTCTGTGTAGATGGGCGTTGTTGACATTCTGTGTAGATGGGCGTTGTTTTGTAGTGTTGCGTTTGTTTTAAATGTGGTAAATTATAGATATGTTTTTGTTGACTTTGTACCGCGCTTCGAGCCTTTGGGGATGAAGCGTGTTTTTGAAATGAACTTTATTATTATTATTTATTATTATGTGTAGATGTGCGTTGTTGACATTCTGACCTAAATATACTTGACTTAGGGATTAGGGACATCCAAAAATAGGTTTGACTTAGGGATTAAGGACATCTAAAAATAGGTTTGACTTAGGGATTAAGGACATCCAAAAATAGGTTTGATTTAGTGATTAAGCACATCCAAAAATAGGTTTGACTTAGGGATTAGGGACATACGAAAATAGGTTTGACTTAGGGATTAGGGACATCCAAAAATAGGTTTGACTTAGGGATTAAGGACATAAAAAATAGGTTTGACTAAGGGATTAGGGACATCCAAAAATAGGTTTGACTTAGGGATTAAGGACATCCAAATATAGGTTTGACTTAGGGATTAAGGACATCTAAAAATAGGTTTGACTTAGGTATTAGGGACATCCAAGAATAGGTTTGACTTAGGGATTAAGGACATCCCAAAAAAAAACAAGAACAAAACTCACGCTAATTTGGCCTTCCCGAATCGTAAAACAAGTGTAACAAATTTTAGACACCCCCATTACACAGTGATTTGGGGATGGCCCCCTGACAGCATATTAATATTTCTTCACTACATTCACTCACTTTGTTGTAAACACAATTAATGATAACTTTTTTTGTTTTGAAACAATGTATCATTGTTTCTTTTTTTTTCATCCAAGTTTTGCCATAGAAAAGAGATCAAATAAAAGAAATGTGACATTCATTTATAAAAAGGATCGAGAAGTTTCAAACCCATTAGATCTAGACAAATTGTCTACACGAATTTCATGGCCATCCAACTTAAACATCACATATACTTTAAATCAGAGCCAACTTTCGTCCTCTCCAGGCCGTTTGGTCAACTTGAGGAACTTGTCTATATTTCTTGGAATCGTTTCATCTTAGATCAATACAGTAATTAGGACGTATTGACCACGTAACTTGGTACAGCCTACATTCGTTTATAAATTATTGTTTTCATTTATTATATTTTTTTTTAAAATTAACTCTTAAAAAAAAATTTGAATGGTCAACAAAAGATCAACGTGACAAAGGCTAATTATAGATCGTTGGTGAAATGCAAGAGTCACGTGATAGTCCCCGACGCCACTTTAAGACCCAACCAAAAGAGAAACGTGAGAAGACACATCTAAATTCATCACCAAATTTCCCACGGGAACTTCTTACGTACATATGGAAGCAAAAACAATTTTTCCCCCAGACATGTCTCTAAAACTATGGAATAGGGCGATGACCTACTAAATATGATTCTAATTCCGGCGTTGTAGTAACATTTCCGGTAAACGTATCACACAGTTCTGATATAAGCGGGCGGGGGTAGATCTGACTACTCCGACTCTCCGCATGCCCTTTCCCCATCTTACAAACGACCAACAAACACGCGCGGGAATTAATCTGAGCTAGGCGCCTTGAAAACCCAGTTATGATTTTAAAATGCTCCACCAGATAAAGCAGCGGTTCTCAACCTGTGGGTGGCGACCCGTTTGGGGGGTCAAATGACCCTTACACTGGGGTCGCCTAAAGACCATCGGAAAACACATATTTATGAAGTAGCAAGGAAAATAATTTTATGGTGTGGGGCCATCACAAGATGATTAAACTGTATAAGAGGGTCACGGCATTGGTGAGGCTGAGAACCACTGAGATAAAGCATTTATCCGGCTTTACCTTAGGGGTTACGGACCTGGTCACGATTTTTAAAACAACCGTCAGAAATGACAGTGCAGGTGATGTAACGGTTATAAAATGGTGTTATTTTCAAACCACCCATGGTGTTGGGGCTTTGAAGAGCGACACCACCAAGGAGAAGGTGATCACAAGAAATCATCAGCCGGTCGTGACGCGGCGTAATGAGATTAAGATACACACCCGTCATCATTCGACAGAGTACGAGTGGAGCACTTCACCCCGAATGGGAATGGTCTAGACACAAAAACGTTGCACTTCATCAGGAAACAGAATCCATTCGTCCTGGATACGGAGGAGTATCGAGTACGTCTTTAATTAAAACGTTTCATATCTTGAGAAATGCTTGATGTTTTTTGTTTTAGTTTTTTTTGGGTTTTTTTTGGTTTGTTTGTCTGTTTATTTGTTTGTTTGTTTGTTGGTTGGTTGGTTTGTTGATGCTTTTTTTTAGCTTGGGGGTAGAGGGATTGGGTGCATTAGCTTAGATTTTTAAAAAAGTTAAATCATTTGCGTTGAGATTACATTTTCAAAATAGAATCACATAGGAGCGTCGGAGTCGTAAATCTTCATTTTGCGATTCAAATATCGATACAATGAGTACAATTCTGTCTCCTTTCTATGACAATGCTTTTTTTATGCTATATAAGTTGTTTTTTTCCGGCCGGCAAAGATGAAACATGACCAGGAATGAAAAACCCCCCCACCAATTTATCATTTTTGAGTATATTTTAAATTAAAGATCCTTATAAAAAAAATAACTAGGGTTTAAAATTTTCATTGTATCTTTATTTCAAAAAATGTAAGTATATTAAAATTGATTTCTGGGTGCCATCTATTATATTTTATCGCACCGACACTAATTTTTTAAAACTCTAATTTCGTTTTATCATTACATTCATCAAAGACAGTTTATTTTATACCTATATTTAGTGAATCTTAATTACAATCACAAAGTTTATTGAGTAGGGAGTAGGTGTAAAGTAAATAAAACTATTTGAAATTGCGGTCGCCCCCCCCCCCCTCTCCCAACTAACCTCAAAATCTTCACCAAGCTTTTATCACCCTGTGCGCATCTCTTCATCACACTCCCTTATATCGCCTTGTCCAGCTTTCTTAGCTAGTTAACTCAGTATCATACTATGCACCTCTCTTCATCAAGCTAACTCAGTATCACCATATGCGTCACTCTTCAGAAAGCTAGCTCATTGTTACCCCCGTAAGCCTTTCTTCAGCAAGCTAACTCATTGTTACCCCCGTAAGCCATTCTTCAGCAAGCTAACTCAGTATCACCCTATGCGCCTCTCTTCAGAAAGGTAGCTCATTGTTACCCCCGTAAGCCATTCTTCAGCAAGCTAACTCAGTATCATCCTATGCGTCTCTCTTCAGAAAGCCAACTCATTGTTACCCCCGTAAGCCATTCTTCAGCAAGCTAACTCAGTATCATACTATGCGTCTCTCTTCAGAAAGCTAGCTCATTGTTACCCCCGTAAGCCATTCTTCAGCAAGCTAACTCAGCATCATCCTATGCGTCTCTCTTCAGAAAGTTAGCTCATTGTTACCCCCGTAAGTCTTTCTTCAGCAAGCTAACTCAGTATCATCCTATGCGTCTCTCTTCAGAAAGCTAGCGCATTGTTACCCCCGTAAGCCATTCTTCAGCAAGCTAACTCAGTATCATCCTATGCGTCTCTCTTCAGAAAGCTAGCTCATTGTTACCCCCGTAAGCCATTCTTCAGCAAGCTAACTCAGTATCATACTATGCGTCTCTCTTCAGAAAGCTAGCTCATTGTTACCCCCGTAAGCCATTCTTCAGCAAGCTAACTCAGTATCACCCTATGCGCCTCTCTTCAGAAAGCTAGCTCATTGTTACCCCCGTAAGCCATTCTTCAGCAAGCTAACTCAGTATCACCCTATGCGTCTCTTTTCATCAAGCTGCCCCAGTACCACCCTGTGCGCCTCTCTTCATCAAACTCTCTTCACCTGTATGTAAACACCGAAAGAATCTTAAAGAAGTTTTCATTGCGATCAGATAGGGAATACTTCTACCGTGTATTTGTCTAAGAGAAAAACGTCAACAAATTAAAACAAATAAATAAATAAATTGTGAAATCAAATGTTATGATTATCAACCCGGCATAAGTTTGTTTGCCTTCGCTTCAGTTGCTGGTCCAGCCATTAAACAGCCCAACATACGGGTATGTTAGACAAAATGGCTGATGTTATGAAGTAGCGTTTTCTGAGGAACGCCCGACAGCCAGGCGACGGCTTTTAAGATATGAAAGTAAAAAAAATAAATAAATACTTATGTTTATCGCACTATTTACCCTAGGTACAGGATAAGTGCTGCACTTATTATCCTGAAAATGTTTGTGGGGCATGGCGTGACCTCGTTTTACCACACCCACGCCCACACACGCACACACACACGCATGCACACACACACACACACATACGCTTCGGGGGAGTTTTTTTTTGGGGGGGGGGCGGGGGGGGGGTTCCAGTCATTATATTTAATTTTAAAAAAATATTGCTCAAATAAGGAATTATGTATAAGGTAATAGGAAAGAAAAAAGAAACTAGCAGAATTTCTTTTTTTTTTTTGGCTTGTAGNTCAAATGTTATGATTATCAACCCGGCATAAGTTTGTTTGCCTTCGCTTCAGTTGCTGGTCCAGCCATTAAACAGCCCAACATACGGGTATGTTAGACAAAATGGCTGATGTTATGAAGTAGCGTTTTCTGAGGAACGCCCGACAGCCAGGCGACGGCTTTTAAGATATGAAAGTAAAAAAAATAAATAAATACTTATGTTTATCGCACTATTTACCCTAGGTACAGGATAAGTGCTGCACTTATTATCCTGAAAATGTTTGTGGGGCATGGCGTGACCTCGTTTTACCACACCCACGCCCACACGCACACACACACACGCATGCACACACACACACACACATACGCTTCGGGGGAGTTTTTTTTTGGGGGGGGGCGGGGGGGGGTTCCAGTCATTATATTTAATTTTAAAAAAATATTGCTCAAATAAGGAATTATGTATAAGGTAATAGGAAAGAAAAAAGAAACTAGCAGAATTTCTTTTTTTTTTTTGGCTTGTAGAGGGTGGATTTGTAATTAACTTGCCAAATCTCTAAAATCTTTTCAAGCTAACCATATTTGATAGGTGTATATTGTCATCGCTTTCTGTTAGGAATCCATACATTGTAACATTCAAAATAATGAGTATTTTTTAATATGCACGTGAAAAGAATTTGGTAAGGCCATCTCACGATGACACGACACGTGACTCATTGTTTGTAAATAGTGAGCACGAATCGAATGATGCACCGCTAAGCCGCAGCTAATCCCCGTGGCCTTGACCCTCGGCTTAAACAAAAAAAACAAAAAATAATAATAATTTAGTTTCTCAATGAACTCGAGCCTGAATGAAGCTTTGTTACGGGAAATGTATTGAGGCTGTTGAAAAGATGACGTGGGAGGGAATGAAGGCTTTTCTCCTTTCTAATAACATCTCACAGAAAAAAAAAGGAAAAGTGGAACTACAGAGAGATGCGAAACGCACGAAACAATTATTGGGCTGTACGAGGACATAATGAAAGTTTGAGTTTGTACAGCAAACTCTCAGCGGATTATTTCTTGGGCCAGGCTGCTTTCTAAAAGGAAAAGAAAAAGAAGGATGAATCAACAATATGGCTTTTATAAAGATGACTTTTAAAAAAAAAATGCTTTATTACGAGCCAAAGGTTGAGTTGTTTAATTTTTTAAAATCATAATATCAATTTTTTTTATCTTGATAAAAGCTGCGAGATTATTTTGAGATCATCTTCAGATGTCTGAGATGGAACGAACATATCTCCAGCATAGGAGGACAGAATGCCATTGGGAACACTAGGTAAATGCCAGAGATATAAAAAGTACATAACAGAGAACTATGAGAGTTCATGAAACTATTACCTCATGGACAAGGAATAAATGTTAGATTACATTAGTATCTAAACAGCTTACCCCCCTCCCCCCCCCCCAACCAATCCAATAAATAAATTAAAAAAATAAAAAAGAACCCCAAAAAGCTGTTACGTTTAGCTTTGAATCGTTCAAAAATAAATTTTGAGAACTCAAAGTTGGCTATAGTTTGTTTACTAACATAAAGGCGCGTAGAAGTGTGTGTGTGGGGGGGGGGGCTTCTTTTTCTTTATGTGGAGGGGCGGCATTTTCGGCCAAAAACACATATTTTTCGTGGAAACGGGGGGGGGGGCGAAACCCCAGGCGGCATTATCCCTAGTTACGCCACTGGTAATGTAGCATGTTCCGTTAATTTTTTTGAATAACTTGAAGCAATGTCTGTCATACAGGTAACACATACAATGTCTGCTGTGATGATTAATTACAGTTGGATATAGAACTGGAACTTTACTCGCCCGTAGACTTAAAATATATTTTACTTTCGGGTTTTCTCCCAAACCCCTCCCCCCCCCCCAAAAAAAAAAAAAAAAAAAAACCCGACTAATATTAACAAATTCCCCACCGATACAATAAAATTAAGAAAAAATATTTAAAAATTCAGACCACTCTGTGGCTTTGCATACCATGAACCATCTTAACTGTTTGAAAGGGATTGCTCTCCCTTCTCCACCACCACTGAAGACCCCAGGAACAAACGCTATCACAAGTTACACAATTTATTATACGATTCTTCATAAAATCACGATGCCCTTCAGACCATGGAAGATAATATCCCAGGGGTGGAGAGTAGCAGACAGTGTTTACAAATATAGATTTCAAATTAACACGAGCCATTTTTACTCGCCGGGGCCAATCAGGCGATTTGTATGTACATATGTGTATATGTACACCTATTTCGAGCACAATCTAAAACAAACTGAAACCTATCTCGTCCATTGTACACAGCCTACCACTGAGGGAGGGGGGCGCTACACCTATTATTTACATTCTCATTGATGGTGAACACAGTTACGCTCATACAGTAAATACTTGGGTTCGAGAATGTCGTTTTGTAACATACCCATAGACAGTTTATAGATAGATATATTCGAGGCAAGGTTTGGGGGGGGGTGGGGGTGGTGTTGAGTTAGAAGATTATGTCAACATATGCACGTCCGTTGTTAAAGTGATTCTTAAGTTTTAGAGAAACCACTTATAAGATTTCTTTTTGAAATTTAAAGGGAGATTATTATAAAATCAGTTTTATTTTTAGAATTTAATTTTTGAACAAAGTTTTGAATTAAAGCCCCCATCCCGACCAAAAAAAAACAACAAAAAAAAAAAACTTTTAAAATGTTGAGCCTTAAATACCAACTACAGTATATTTCGATTTCTTAAATTTATGCCCAACTAAAAATCAAGACATTGTCAAGTGCCTTATGCCCACGCCATACACATGACCAATTGGTGTTAGAACAGGAGCAGCACTCTGGCACAACTGATCGACGACATTTTAATATCTTTTTTTTAAAAAATGTATTCATATTTCTTTATGTGTAATCCTATTGGTTAATCCTATTGGTTAATCCTATTGGTTAATCCTATTGGTTAATCCTATTGGTTAATTCTATTGGTTAATCCTATTGGTTAATCCTATTGGTTAATCCTATTGGTTAATCCTATTGGTTAATCCTATTGGTTAATTATATTGGTTAATCCTATTGGTTAATTCTATTCTTTAATCCTATTGGTTAATCCTATTGGTTAATCCTATTGGTTAATCCTATTGGTTAATCCTATTGGTTAATCCTATTGGTTAATCCTATTTGTTAATTATATTGGTTAATCCTATTGGTTAATCCTATTGGTTAATTATATTGGTTAATCCTATTGGTTAATCCTATTGGTTAATCCTATTGGTTAATCCTATTGGTTAATCCTATTGGTTAATTCTATTGGTTAATCCTATTGGTTAATCCTATTGGTTAATCCTATTGGTTAATCCTATT
>CAXITT010000438.1:548537-559287 GCA_964033795.1 Lymnaea stagnalis
TGTGCGTGCGTGTCTGTCTGTCTGTGCGTGCGTGTCTGTCTGTCTGTGCGTGCGTGTCTGTCTGTCTGTGCGTGCGTGTCTGTCTGTCTGTGGTTGCGTGTCTGTCTGTCTGTGCGTGCGTGTCTGTCTGTCTGTGCGTGCGTGTCTGTCTGTCTGTGCGTGCGTATCTGTCTGTCTGTGCGAGCGTGTCTGTCTGTCTGACTGTCTGTCTGTCTGTCGGTCGGTCGATCGGTCGGTCGGTCGGTCGGTCTTTCTGTCTGTCTCTGTGTGTGTGTGCGTGCGTGCGTGTGTGTTTGTGTTTGTCTGTCTGTCTGTGTGTGTGTGTGTGCAAATTTGTGGTCAGTGACCTCGAAACATATACTTCCTATTTCTAAATGGGAAAAAAAACACAACAGTTTTGTTTATTTTAGGGACATCACAAAAATTAAATATTATAAATTACGTTTTTTTAGTGTATCTTTTGCTTTGGTCTGACTGGTAACTCCTAGTACAAAATAAAATTGCAATTTTAGCTTTAGGGAAAACACAGTAATTTCATTAATTCTGTAGCAAGCTTATTTGAAAGTGCATAATATTTTATTTTTTTAAGACTTACGTAAATTTAAAAAAAATGTAATTGTTTAAGAAACACAGATTTCATTGAAAGAAATGAATTCGAAGCCGTCCAAAATTCAAGTGAGAACAGGATCGTAGTTGTAGGTTGGGAGGCCCGATGTAGCTCTACAGACTGCAGCCTCTATTTTGCAAAACACCACACCTACACATAGTAGACATTAAACACAGACCATATATTTTATAAGTATCATGTGCAGTATCGCGTCCAGTATCTTTTTCAGTATCGTGTGCAGTATTGTGTGCAGTATCGTTTGAAGTATCGCGTGCAGTATCGCCTTCAGTATCAAGTGCAGTAGCACATCAGTATCACATGCAGTATCGCTTGTGTTTAGTATCGTGTGCAGTACTTTCGTTTGAAATAACAAAACCTGGTTCGATTCTTTGCAGGGATTTGAAAATGCCGCCCCAATTTAAAGCCGCCCCGGGACTGATCACACCCTTCGACCCCGTCTTACTACACCCAGTGCTGCCAAACGATGAATGTCGGCGCGTTTTCCCCCTTGACCCGAGGTTAATTCAGGCAAACTGTTGGGAACTTCGGCCTGTTCGCGGTGTGATTAATTTTAACACTACACCACTCGGAACAGAGCGCGTACATTTTTTTAAACTCTTGTGTGGGGGGGGGGGAGAAAACCTGGTGAATAATGACTTTTGGACCGACACTGTGTGTGGCCGTGTGGACGTGTGGACGAAAGAATGCCTGACGGTTCCTTGTTATCCCCCTGAGATTGGAAAGTCCACGGCGGGAGATGAGCAGAGAGAAGGGGCGATCAATGCGAGGCTTGGCGAGGGCTCGAAACATAAGGGTTAGCAATTTAGACATTTCAGTTTTACATCGAGGGATTGGTGTGTAGAAAGATCAATGTTTCCTTTCTTTTTGTTTGCCTAAGACATCAAAAGTGAATCGGGATTTAAAACAATTGTTTAAAAAAAATGTATGTTTAGGCATGACTGGTCAGAAGAACTAAATTAAACCAGCCCATTAAAAAGATATAGACACGCATCTCCCCTATCAGAAATAATAATGTTTCTATAATATATGTCGTGTGTAGGTATGTATGTATGTATGGCTGTAAAGCTGTGTTCAATAGGCGCGCAAAGTAAAGATCTCAATATATGCTCCATGAAGCGTGCAAATTTGTGATCAGTAGCCTTCATAAATAAAATTGCTATTTCTAAATGGTATTCTTAAGTAAAAATTACTGATAGTAACTTTATCAATCTAATAAAATGTGTTTCTTGTATGGATGCTTTGCCAAGTAACTTAAGTAGGTGGGGATTTCAACTAACTTCGTCAAGTAACTTAAGTAGGTGGGGATTTAACTTAACTTTGTCAAGTAACTTAAGTAGGTGGGGATTTCACTTAACTTTGTCAAGTAATTTAAGTAGATGGGGATTTCAACTAACTTTGTCAAGTAACTTAAGTAGGTGGGGTATTCAACTAACTTTGTCAAGTAACTTAAGTAGGTGGGGATTTCACTTAACTTTGTCAAGTAACTAAAGTAGGTGGGGTTTTCAACTAACTTTGTCAAGTAACTTAAGTAGGCGGGGATTTCACTTAACTTTGTCAAGTAACTTAAGTAGGTGGGGATTTCAACTAACTTCGTCAAGTAACTTAAGTAGATGGGGATTCCACTTATCTTTGTCAAGTAACTTAAGTAGGTGGGGATTTCACTCGACTTTGTCAAGTAACTTAAGTAGGTGGGGATTTCAACTAACTTTTTCAAGTAACTTAAGTAGGTGGGGATTTCACTTAACTTTGTCAAGTAACTTAAGTAGGTGGGGATTTCAACTAACTTCGTCAAGTAACTTAAGTTGGTGGGGATTTCAACTAACTTTGTCAAGTAACTTAAGTAGGTTGGGATTTCAACTAACTTCGTCAAGTAACTTAAGTAGGTGGGGATTTCACTTAACTTTGTCAAGTAACTTAAGTAGGTGGGGATTTCAACTAACTTCGTCAAGTAACTTAAGTAGGTTGGGATTTCACTTAACTTTGTCATGTAACTTAAGTAGATGGGGATTTCACTTAACTTTGTCAAGTAACTTAAGTAGGTGGGGATTTCAACTAACTTCGTCAAGTAACTTAAGTAGGTTGGGATTTCACTTAACTTTGTCATGTAACTTAAGTAGGTTGGGATTTCACTTAACTTTGTCATGTAACTTAAGTAGGTGGGGATTTCACTTAACTTTGTCAAGTAACTTAAGTAGGTGGGGATTTCAACTAACTTCGTCAAGTAACTTAAGTAGGTTGGGATTTCACTTAACTTTGTCATGTAACTTAAGTAGGTTGGGATTTCACTTAACTTTGTCATGTAACTTAAGTAGGTGGGGATTTCAACTAACTTCGTCAAGTAACTTAAGTAGGTTGGGATTTCACTTAACTTTGTCATGTAACTTAAGTAGGTTGGGATTTCACTTAACTTTGTCATGTAACTTAAGTAGGTGGGGATTTCACTTAACTTTGTCATGTAACTTAAGTAGGTGGGGATTTCACGCCGACATTATGTTTTTATTCTTATTTATTGTTTATTATTATTTATTGCCGCCGTCAAATTACAGACAAGCATCAGCCCATATGAATTTAAAAGAACTTTCTTTACATGGAGTTGAAGGTTGTGCTGATGTGTACGAGGGCTGGCCAACAATATATTCTTCCAGCTAAACTTTACTCCTGGCTTCCCCAGCTCTTGACCTATCAACTTTCTTCACACCAGTGGCGTCTCTAACTTGAGCCAGATGGGGGCGTCACATGGCTGCCACCTTTTTAAAATACTGCTATTCCATGATTTAACCTAACATCAACAACAGCACCAACAACAGCAGAAGCAGCGGCGACACCACCACTAATAGCAACAATCTTTGTGTTTCACAATATTCGTCTCGAATTCCACATTATAAAGAACTCTTTTTCCCTTGATCTGTTTCGCAATCATATTAGCGCGCTCTTTCGAGTAGCGCAGTTCGCGATTACCACATACTAACCTACACTTCTGTTTCAAAAATTCAACAAGTGAATGTTTGTTTTAAATATAAAAAAAAAAATATTTGAAATGCCATGAACGAACGCACATGCGTGTCAACAAAATTCAATGTAACATTTTAATTTACAAAACTCTAGCTGTTAATGTGCCAGGTGGACTAGCCTCCATGTAACCCTATATCCCTGTGTATTAGATCGCAGAGCACGAATTTTACATCTGTTTTCCCCGTCGGCATCTTTTCTTTTTTTTTAAAGCATCCCAAATATACAGCTCAAGTTACGTAACACGATTCTGGGTTTAGACCTACAGGATGAGCTCTGGAATCGAAGAAACGGAGTCAGAGTCAAGTTGTTTCAGAGTCGGGGGGGGGGGGGTGAGGCAGGAGTCGGAATTTGATTTCTGTATTCGATTCCTAAAAGTAATTGGCCCAAGACCGACCCCCGGAACGCAGGTGTTCCTCACAACAACCCCACCCCCCACCCCCCCCCCCCAAATTGAAATTAACAAGCGGCAGAAGGTAGGATAAGGTAAACAAAGGCCCTTAATTCCGTGTTGCTTATGCCTTATGCCAGTTGTCCCTCTTGCCGGTACCCACAGCTGTGTAAATACAAAAGATAATTCGTCGGGTGTCCATTGAAGTACCACCAGTTGTAGTTGTAGACTCCGGACGTAATTTGTAAACATGACACCTTTGTGTTTGGCCACCCTCCTGCAGGTTTGATTACCACATCTCATTCTAAAACCCCCTGGGGAGCAACTATACCTTTGGCGCCCCGATAGAGCAAAAGCCAAAGCCATAGAGCGGTATTTAATGGGCTATGTGGCGTGAACTTCGGAACTTCCCCGCTGTTAGATCGCGTGCAACATGATCTTTGAACTCCCTTGCTTAAACATCCCTGTTTGAACAACGGATCCCCATGAGGTAGTTTCTCTATCATTAATCTCGGACTGCGGTTTCATGACCTTAAGTATGAGACCAACCTTAAAAACTGAAAATTTTCCTCAACCCTTCCCATAGGTTCATATAAAACAGTGTCACCTTTGGGGAAAAGTTTTAAATTTTTATTTAAAGCAAAAACTACATGAAATCTCAAAAATGCAAGGCGTGCAAGAGACAAAAAAATAAATGCTTACAAAATCTCATCAGATTAATGTTCTAAAATTCGCTATGTCAACTTGAAAGACATAGCTAAGCCTCAACGGAAGTGACACATTCATTTTAACATTTGTTTTCATGTAACACACAATGCCACTGCAGGACTTCGAGAGTTCATCACTGCAATTAAAAATATTTTCTTAAACAGTTTAACATTTGACACCACTCTTCCTGTTTTAGGCCATTTTGCTCTACAACTCATTATCGATAACAAGCCAGAAATGATATTTTTGAATTTCTGCCTCAGTACGGACGTGGATTGCAATAATAGGGTCCCTTTTTCACGGGCCGTGAATCCCGAAGAAGAACCATTTTAGCCCGAGACGGGAAAGACGCCAGTAAACGAAGCGCTCAATTTATTCAAGTTAAAAATGTTCCTTTTTTAAAGGACGATCTGGAATTTCACCCTAATCCTCAATCAGAAAAATGGGACAATTTTTGCATAACTGTTTCCGTGTGCATGCGCACTGAGGAATTCTAAATTGCGGGGTTATTCTACTCTAATGGCTCAGATTTGCAGACGTCAGTGACCGGTATTGGAGGTTTAAAATATTTTACTATTAAAAATATTTCTTTTTTAAAATGTCAACTGAAAATTTGAGAGCGAATACTTGTTTTACTGTTCCTTAGTTAAAAAGACGTGTCAGGAAAAAATATAGATTTTTCTAAGCATAGAAAAACCATGGCTCTTTTAAGTTTGTAGAAAGTTGGTAAAAAGTAATCGAGTATTCGTAGCACTCAGCTACCGTAACAAGTCCATATTTTAGTTGGTAAAAATTATTCGAACATTCGATTAACTCAGTGACGAAAGGAGACCATACATTTTAAGGGATTTTTACAATGTGTCATTCTTTCACAATGTGTGTAGATATGAATATTTAATAATCAAAAGGCAACAGAATTTTTTTTTTTTTTTTAAATTTTCCCCCCCCCCCCCAATAAAAAAAAAAAGAAAAAAAATTTTTTTTTTTTTTTAAAATTACCCCCCCCCCCCAATAAAAAAAAAGAAAGAAAAAAGAGCCCTACTATTTTTATTTCTATCCCCTCGCTACACTCGCATCAATCGTGGGAGAGAGCACCTATCGCGTTAAATCAATGGGACCAACTTTTCAACTGTCTGCCAAGCTCCCCCCAAGGCCAGGCCAGGACGGCGTTGAGAGATTCCAAACTGGAGGGGAGCGTCGGACGATGGTGTAGTTAGGAGGATGGATGGCTGTACGCACGACTCCTGGTGGGCCAGGCCAACAAGGGGGCTGTACGCATGACTCCTGGTGGGCCAGGCCAACAAGGTGGCTGTACGAACGACTCCTGGTGGGCCAGGCCAACAAGGGGGCTTTATGCATGACTCCTGGTGGGCCAGGCCAACAAGGTGGCTGTACGCATGACTCCTGGTGGGCCAGGCCAACAAGGTGCTTATGTGCGCCTACCCCCATTGTTGTGTACCTGAACCTTTGGAGAAGTTTGATTTGACATGATGGACACGTTCTACTTGATGCGTCAACCAGATATCAATGGGACAAGATGTCAGAGATTAGGGATTGTGGGGGGGACGGGCCGGGGGGGGGGGTAGGCAGATTAAGAAAAAGTTTTTAAAGCAATCTCAAAACTGCCGCTAAATATTGGGAAAATTTCAAGGAACATCAATTAAGAATGACGTCATGTGATAAACTGTTTTATAATCCAACCGAAAGTGTGAAGAAAAGCCAATACAATTTGAAGTGATATTGCAGAGTCTAAGCTGGAGTCATGTGCGAGGAAGCTTACTTTTTTTTTCCAGCAAGCATGTGGATCCCCATGGTCCACAAGAGTCCACCAGGGTTCAACAGAGTCCACCAGAGTCCACCAGAGTCCAACAGGGTCCATCAGGGTCAACCAGAGTCCACCAAGGTCCACCAGGGTCCACCAGGGTCCACCAGGGTCCACCAGGGTCCACCAGGGTCCACCAGGGTCCACCAGGGTTCACCAGGGTCCACCAGGGTCCACCAGCCACCAGGGTCCACCAGAGTTCACCAGGGTCCGCCAGAGTCCAGCAGAGTCCACCAAAGTCATTATTGTCATTTGTAGATGTACTTCACCATTGCCTGGCTACCAGGCCCCCGAAACGAACTCCCGACATTAAAAACAAGAAGGTTTGACCGGACTGAGAGAGATTCTTTCATTGCAGTGTTGAGAGTCACAGATGTGAGGGAGTAAGTGCTGATTAAGTGATTGTTGTCGGAGACCAGGGGGGGAATTCTTCCCGAGGGCGAGTTTGTAAAAGAAAAAAAAAAAAAGGGTGAGGGGGAAGGGGTGGGGGTGGTGTGTTACGGTGAAGGCACGCTGGTGTAGTGTGGAGAGTCACAGATGTGAGGGAGTAAGTGCTGATTAAGGGTTTGGTGTCGGAGACCAGGGGGGGAATTCTCCCCGAGGGCGAGTTTGTAAAAGAAAAAAAAAAAAAGGTTGAGGGGTAAGGGGTGGGGGTGGTGTGTTACGGTGAAGGCACGCTGGTGTTTTATGACACGGGTGTTTCCACTTGAATGGCACGTAGTCGCGTGGTTTATTGTTTAATTACGATCCGGGGGCGAGTACATTTCCGTTGCTTGTTCTAAACCAGTGGTGAACATTCCGTACTTGAAGTGAATAATTAATGAATGGCGTTACTTATTACCTGTCTCAAGGGTGGGCAAAGACAGTGAAGAAGATGGGGGAAATGGAGAAAAAAAAAGTTCTGAGTGGGGCTGAACCGTACGGAAAATGTACAATTGGCTTATACCATTATTATGAACGTCTTTATATATATATATATATATTGCTTCTGGTGTGGCTGCTTGCTTTTCACAACCAGCCCTCAACGCGAGTAGAAAAAGATGTCAAGCAGCGAGCGTCATTAGTAACGGTTGAACTCAGGCACAAAGGTTGATTTTTATTTATTTCTTTTATATTAATCAATAAAGAGCAACGGGTATGGTGTAGGACTGTCTGTAGGACTACTGCTTAAAGGCCTGAGGGTAGGGTGTAGGACTGTCAGTAGGACTATTGTTTAAAGGCCGGCAGGTAGGCTTTAGAACTTTGTACTGTCTTTAGGCCAATGGTTTGTGGACAATGAGACGTTAAATCTTTGTTTTTATAACGCTTGGACCCCCACCGGGTATTTTCACAAAATACCCGGACCCGGTGTAAAGAAACTGCGCCCGGTTACATACTAGCGTTATTTATTTTACTAACTAAGTCATGACACTATTATATTCTACATTATTATTGGAGAAACAAAATATGTTGCAGTTGAACGTGAAACATCTTCCTGAACACTCGTGTAAAGATAATTTCTGTCTTGGGTTAGGTTAAGAGATTTTATCTCATCGTTTAAGAGCACATTTTTGTGCGCCCCCCTCCCCTCACCTCATCTCCAGATTTTCTCTCTTCGTACAAATGTCATTCCGTTCAATTTGTCATTCCGTTCAATTTGTCAATCCGTTCAATTTGCGTTGTGTGGGTCACAACTTTTGCCACATGATTCTGACACCGTTGCAAATCACGCATTCGCCGGCACGAAGAGCGGGTGTGTGTGTGTGTGTGACGTCATTACTTCGTGTGCACAACATGAACCAATCAGTGATATGGATAGTGGGATTCTCCCATCTCACAACAGCGACCAATCGTTTAAAGTACTGTACATAAACATGTGCGGAAGTTTGGTGAAATTGGCCAGGGGCAAAACGTGTTTATCCAATGTTTATCAAGGCATCGGCCTATTTTTGGTGACGTAATGGCTTCCGAGCTCAGGCCGTGAAGAGATAAGGCTCGTTTGTTTACGCTGTTCTCCATCATTCCGCCCGGTCGTAAGTAGTTACTGTGACGTGGAGTACCTAGATAGGGTGATTCATGGTTCGTAGGCCATCGGGTGCAGTGGCATCGGAGTCGAAAGTTTGGAGTCGTGTAGTCGATGTCACAAATTGTTTCTACTCGTACAATGTTTTCTTTCCTTGAATTTAGTAACAGATTAAATAAATTAAGATATGTGTAAAAAGAACTGGAGTCGAACTTCCCAATTAGGTATCGATATTTAAAAAAAAAAATGTTAACTCTTGATCCTCGAAGTGTCCTCACCAATTGACCAGGACGAAGGGGATAAGCCCAATCTCACATCCCCATTCCCAAGATTCATAGCCACCTGATTCCCAGTCTAGGCATGCGTACGTGGGCCAACAAACCGATAGCTGAGATAAGAGGTTTATCAGCACGGTAGATCAGATGCATTGGTACTACTAATACTGCTGGTGAAAGGGAGTGATACTAGGTAGGATAAGCTGCTCACTAATGGCACGTATCATCTGCCTACCTACGTTCTGCTAAATGGTTGGGATTTTCTTTTTATTTCCACGGCTTAACGTGGTCTTTTTTTTTTTCACATAATATCAACATCACTAGAGGGCATGAAACAATTACCTCTGCCGTTTTCAGGATTGTGAAAAACCCCTCCCAGCTTTGTAGAGAAAAAATCCCAGCATTGTAAAGAATATTCCCAGCCTTATAAAGAACATTCAAAGCTTTATAACGAACATGCCCAGCTTTAGAAGAACATTCCCAGCCTTATAAAGAACATTCAAAGCTTTATAACGAACATGCCCAGCTTTAGAAGAACATTCCCAGCCTTATAAAGAACATGCCCAGCTTTAGAAGAACATTCCCAGCCTTATAAAGAACATTCAAAGCTTTATAAAGAACATGCCCAGCTTTAGAAGAACATTCCCAGCCTTATAAAGAACATTCAAATCTTTATAAAGAACATGCCCAGCTTTAGAAAGAAAATTCCCAGCCTTATAAAGAACATTCAAAGCTTTATAAAGAACATGCCCAGCTTTAGAAGAACATTCCCAGCTTTAGAAAGAAAATTCCCAGCTTTATAAAGAACATGCCCAGCTTTAGAAGAACATTCCCAGCTTTAGAAAGAAAATTCCCAGCTTTAGAAAGAAAATTCCCAGCTTTAGAAAGAAAATTCCCAGCTTTGAAATGAAGATTCACAGCCTTAGAAAGAACATTCCCAGCTTAGGAAATAAAATGCCTAACTGGTAAAAAAAACATTCCCAGCTTTATAAAAAAAAAACATTCCCAGCTTTCGAAAGAACATTAACAGGTTTGTAAGGAACACGAGTGTATTTTTTCAACATGTTTTGATAAGAACAATGTCTAATTTATGTGCACTAGGGCGTACTAACTGTGTAATAAAAGAATTGACTGCATGCGTTAAAATTAGCCTGTTATAGTTTTTTTTTTTTTTTGAATAAAGAGAGTCAGAGAGAGAGAACGAGTGAGAGAGGGAGAAAGTGAGAGAAGGGCGAGAACGAGAGAGAGAGAGAGGGGGAGAGAGAGGGAGAGAGAGAGAGAGATTAAGAGAGATGTGGAGGCAAAGAGATTGATAGAGAGAGAGAGAGTGGAGGGAGGCAGAGAGAGATTGATATAAAGAGAGATAGGTCGATAGATAGAGAGAGAGAGAGATACAGAGAGAGAGAGAGAGAGAGAGAGAGAGAGAGAGAGAGAGATAGCTTTGCTAATGTCAACTCAACTGAGTCGACTGACTATCCCAGAATCCTCGTGAAAAAAATACAAATGACAAATTAGTTTTTTTTTTTTTTTTAAACAAATAACTTTGAGCAATATAATACCATTAAAAATGCATAACGTTATGTAACTTAGGGTATCGTTTTTACCTATTTTGAAAAAAAACAGTAAATAAATAATTAACAACTTAAAAAATAAATATGGATCTTTCTAATACAAGTGTCTTGATTGAAATGTTTTTACAGAGAGGTGAATCTGTCTGTACTAACTGCACATGCTAACGAACAAGGGGGCTATTCAAAACCTCACTGGAAGGATACGCTAATAACTGTTGCTACATATTTTTTTTACTATTTGCTTCCCATATATTCTCTCTCTCTCTCTCTCTCTCTCTCTCTCTCTCTCTGTATATATATATATATATATATATATATATATATATATATATATATATATATAT
>CAXITT010000438.1:560690-622293 GCA_964033795.1 Lymnaea stagnalis
TTTTTTCATAAAGATCGCTTAGTTTGTTCTTAAAGATAATTAATTTTGTTCCTTAAGATAGATTAGTTTGTTCTTAAAGATCTTTTAGTTTGTTCCTAAAGAACATTTAGTTTTCTGTTAAAGATCGCTTAGTTTATTCTTATAAATCATTTAGTTTACTATTAAAGATCATTTGTTTTGTTCTTAAAGATCATTTAGTTCGGTCTTAAAAATCGTTTAGTTTGTTCTATTAGAGCGTTTAGTTGGTTATTAAAGATCGCTTAGATTGTTCTTAAAGATCGCTTAGTTTGTTTTAAAGATCGCCTAATTTGTTCTTAAATGTGGCTTAGTTTGTTGTTAAAGATCGCTTTCACTGAGTATTAAAATGATCGAAAATCTGAGTCACTTTCGGCCATCCGGCCAAAAGTCTAAGTCAATTTCGGCCGAAACCGAAGAAAAACCGAAAGTTAACTTTTCTCTTTCGGCCGAAACCGAACTTAAGCCGAAAGTTAACTTTTCAGTTTCGGCCGAAACCGAAACGTGGCCGAAAGTGATAAAATGGCCACTTTCGGCGCCGAAACAGAAGCCGAAGCCAAAATTCGGTCGGTCTCTACCATCGATAGTGGTGTCATGTGTTACAAAATAAACTTTGGAGATTTTCGTTGACACGCGTACATTGTTAGAAATGGTGTGTTTGTGTGTGTGTGTGGGGGGGGGTAGGAAAATGTGGACATGATTAGGGTAAGGTATGCAGTGTTTCTTTCAGGCTTCTCTGCGGGGTGGGAAACTGCCCCCCTCCCCCGAGGACGTTAAGTGCCAGCGCCCCCCCCCCCCCAGGGGGGGGGTAGGAAAATGTGGAGATGATGAGGGTAAGGTATGCAGTGTTTCTTTCCGGCTTCTCTGCGGGGTGGGAAACTGCCCCCCTCCCCCGAGGACGTTAAGTGCCAGCGCCCCCCCCCCCCAACCCGATACAAATGTGTAAAATAATTCATTTGCTGCCCTCTCGGATACTCTTTCTGAGCTAAGTGCTATTTTTAATTTTGTTCTGTTTTTTTCTGTTGTTTTGTTCGCTGACGAAGGCTTCCTGCTGACACGTTCGTAGTTATGTTGCTTTCCTTTTTCAGGTTTAACCTTACTTTGTTTTACTAATTTCATAAAATAACGTAAAACTGTTTTTAAAATACGCCTCTTGGTCGACATGTCATAATGGGACGGCCATGTCATAATGGGATGGGCATGCCGACTAGAGCTCCGGGGTGGCTTCTTCGAGACAAAAAGCTCGACCCGATATTATTTCTTTAAAAAAAAAAGGATTAACTTTTAAAGCATAATTTTTAAATGTAGTCGACGCCATGAGTTTTGATCTAGGTGAAATTTAACTGTTTTTAAGTCAAAACAATTTTGAAGGAAATAACCCCTAAAAACATAGATTTTTGTATACAATTTTTATAAAATGAACTATCGAGGGAGGGGATGAAAATTTGACAAAACACTTCATAAGAATCCCAGTTAGTGCCCCCCTCCCCCCCCCACACTTTTTTTTTTACCAATGCTCGCAACTCGCAACCACATTTTTTTTTCAAGCCCCTGGGACTATATTAATATTCTAATGACCTACCCATATGCTACAAACGCACTTGCGATATTTTTAAATAAGGATCTCATTTAGCGCAACTATCGGGAATTTTCCTTCATGTTCCCCTTGAAGAACAGAAAAAACTATCTTCTGAGGGTTGGGGCTGAAAATTTGACAGATTGTGTTGTCTTCGGCAACGAGTCTATGTGGTAAGTTTCAGATCGACAGATTGACGGGTAGTGGATCAATTAGCCGTCCGAAGATTTTGCCAGCCAACCCCCCACGAACAAAAGCGAAGTTAATGCAAATGATCTTTAAAAAGTTAGATTTATCATGCCCATACCATTGGTGAACGTTTTTAGCAATTACTTTTAATCAAAATATTTTTAAAACAATTTCTTGACATTATTAATTTTATTTACATATTATTTTTATTTTTACATTTATTACTTTTATGACATAGTTTGATGGATAACAGTTAATTTTAAAAATTCAATGCATAATGGCCCATATTAATTTATTTACTGCTTTTTTAATTTGTTTAATATCACAACAATAAAATATGCCCTAACTATTTGCAAGGAATTTATTGGTTTATTCAACAACTCTAAGGCGTACAAGGACTTTTTTGGTTGGTGTGTGTGTGTGTGTGCGTGCGTGTGTGTGTGTGTGTGTTTGACTGCACATATTTCAATATTCATTTATTAATAAAGTAGGTAAAAATAAAACGTTTAAATAAAATTATAATACAAGAATACTATTTAATAACAATTAAAAAAGGATTTTTATCATAATATAAAGAAAAGAAAAAAGTTTAAGAGACACCTAAGTTTCCAAGAATGTTTTCGCAAAATTAAAGCTAGGCATGAGTCAAGGTGCATAAGGTGCATTTTGATTTCATAAAAAAAAAAAAAAGCAGCAACAAAAAAACAACAAAAAACAATAAATAAAATTAAAAAAAAAGAAAACTATTTAAAAAAAATTAAAAAAGGATTTTTATCAAAATAAAAAGAAAAGAAAAAAGTTTAAGAGACACCTAAGTTTCCAAGAATGTTTTCGCAAAATTAAAGCTAGGCATGAGTCAAGGTGCATAAGGTGCATTTTGATTTCAAAAAAAAAAAAAAAAGCAGCAACAAAACAACAACAAAAAACACAATAAAAAACTCAACAACAAATTTGTGGGTTCCCACTGATGAAAAAATAGCATTTCCCTATAGTTTCGTTAAAAAAAATTATTGTTGGACTATATTTGTCTTTATATAATCCAGCTGCCAAATTTTGATGGGACCAAAAGCATATCCACAGGGCGCCAAAACCTGGGATACATTCAATTTATGTAGGGCGGGGGCGCCGGATTCAGAGCCGGCACCGAGCGCTTTTGTACTTAATTTTGGCGTTTATTATATAATGCACTGCACCACACACCCCCACCACCAAACCTAAAATGCCCCTCGGAATAAATTCTCTGAAAGAAACACCGAACGCATGTGCCTAACCACACAAGATGCAAGTGATAACATATTTTTTAGCCCCGTGCTTAACGTCGCGGGAGGGAGAAGAAGGATTCGGTACAACTTGAACAAACGCTTGTGGTTCAATTGTACATTACGTTAAAGAAACAATGACTGTAATAGGTTAATTAGGTGACAGCAATTTTTTTTTTTTGGTCAATGGCTTTACATGTACGTATAAAACTGCTAAATTAAAATTGTGTGGTGTTACAATCGAAGCCAATCGATGTTTTAAAACGTACACCATACATTTTAATATAAAGCCCGTAATGAGATTTTTATTAAAATAACTAAAATCCTCTCTTAGCTCATGACCCGTATTAACAGTGGCCGAGGGCCGGATATTTTCCTTATGACTATCATGTAGCCCATGGCCTAATTTGCAGACCTCTGCTAGCGAATTGATGAAGTCGCTGCTTTAGAAGTTAAAAAATTAAGTTGTAAAAATTATTTTCTTTTTATTTTCAGTTACAAATTATAATTTATAATTTATAAGAAAATATAAGTTACATTGAAGAGTCTTGATAATGTAACTTTGAACTTTTTTAGGTACGGTTATGAAGGCATTTATTTGCATAATATTAATTAATAATAGGCCTTATTATTATGCTAATTAATATATATTTTAAAAAAAAATTCTTTCTACTTGTTCACTTGCGTTTGTACACATGTTTTACAATATTAAAGCATTTGTTCTCATAGCCTATAAAATATTTTAAATTTATGAACGCATCAATAGGCACACAACAGTGTTTCTCAAATTTTTTGCCGGCTTTCCTCCTAAGTAGCCTACCATTTAAACTGCCATCGGGAAGACTATTTTAACGACCTCTTTAAGTCTCGAGATTCAACGTTGACGGAAAATTGTACAATTAGTTAAATAGCATATATTTCTATTGCAATAAATGACAAACAATGACAGTGGATAACGTTTTTTTTTTTTTATTTTTTTTTTTTAAAATTTTTTCTAATACATCCCTCCCCCAATATTTTTTAATTTTAAAATTAAAAAATTTAAAAAATTTTTTTTTTTTGTTTTTTTTTTTTAAAATCTTGTCTAATACATCCCTCCCCCAATATTTTTTAAATTTAAAATTAAAGAATTTAAAAAGGGAAATAAGAGCTCCCATTTCAGAGACTAAAAGTTCCGTAGAAGTGAAGCAGTGTGCTTCAAAAGTTTTCAATCGATAATTTCTAATGGTCAAAATATTTGAAATTGCAAGGGTAATTAAATTGTCAATATCACTGATCACTTGCACTGGATAAATATTAATAGGCCAAGGCCTAGGCCATTATTATATATCCTATCAATTTTTAGGATACTTATATATTTTTAACAGTAATCAAATACATTTTAACTAGGCCTATATAATATTTGAGAAAACTTTAGTGATGAAAGTAACTGTTTCTTTACAGCACACTTAATTTTGAAATATTTTAATTTATAGGAATATACATTGGCTATAGGTCATAGTACTCATAGTGTTACTTTCTGAGCGCTATGTAGTTTATTTTCATTGGTTCCAGTAATAGTCCTTTACCCATAAGCCAGCTCGAACTCATAAGATGCGCATGCGCGTTGATTTAGATGGGATCATGACGAGCGTGTGTTGACCTACCAAGTACCGTCAATAGATGCTACAAAGAAATGTTTTCAGCTGTTCGGTGAATGAAAATTAATTAGTGATGTATTTTTTAAACGGATATTTTTGAAAATCACCAAAATGTTTCAAGAAGATGAAAAGGAATGGATTCTTGAGGCCATCAATCATTTGAAACATAGAAAAGCTCGTCCCGATTTGTCGCGTATTAGTCTGCGGATGAAAAGAAAATATTTTATGAGTTTTGCGCAAACTAAAAAACTTCTTGAATCACTTATTGAAAGTGGCATTGTTGTCAAGGCTGTTTACAAAAATAACACAAGTTATAGAGATGTGTCAAAGTGGAAGAAAGGGCGATTAGGTGGCCAAATTTTAAACTCAAACAAAATGCTAAAGCGATTCATTCGAGCTATAGAGGCAATAGAAAAAACGAAAGGCACGGGTGTTTTAGCCAAAGACATTGAAGAGTATTTAGGGAGTCAGGGAGAAGAAAAGTGTTTTTTGTCAGGACCAGCACTAAGGGATGCTTTAGAAAACGAAATTTGTAATGGTTATTTGAAAAGAACTTTTAATGGAACTAGAGTGCATTATACCATAAACAGTGATAACATAGAGAATGTGCATCATTTCTTGCAAGAAGATGAGAATAGCCAACTACAGGATTTCATAATTGACAGTAACTCAACTTCAACACCACAAATGGGTCTGCTTCTGACAAGTGTACTAGCAGCCATCAATGAAACTGAGCGTTCTGAAGACATGGGATCAACTCTTTTAGATATTAAAGAAATCTTAATTCTTAAAGGCATTCGTTTTTCTGATGATATATTTTTGTCAGAATTTTTAGAAAATAGTACCAAAAAAGGCGTTTTAACAAAAAGTTTTCATGACTCAGTAACCTACTATGCGGAAAATAAAAAATTCACAAAGCAGTTGGAAATAGGAAAAGGTGTAATAGATAGTTCACCAGAGGGTAGCTCCGGCAGACATTTTAATTTAGAAAAAATAAAAGACAGTGGTGATGAGACCTCACGATCAGATTCAATTGTATCAAAATGTCAGCAGGAATATGTATCGAAACATGCACAGCAAGCTGTTCCCCTGCGTCCTCCATCAAAACGGAAAGTAAGTATATGCGCACATCCCTAGTCTGTTTTACAATGCCTCACTTTCAGGAGCAAGAAATTTAATACAGTTGTCACATCAGCCTTGTCATAGTCTATAGATATAAGGATTAGAGTTTGTGGCGGGTGGGCAAATTGTTGAGAAGTTTTGTTTTAAAAAATGGGCCTAATCCTAACAAAGATAATGTGCCTTACTTCAACACTTTGATACGGGAGAACAATTTATTAATGATCATTATATTAAGTTTAGGTCTACTACTCAGTCTCAGTACTTATTTTTAGGTGCAATTTAACTCTTTTTTTTTTGCACATTCCATAATGCATAGTCATACTGTTAGCATTCCTATATATATATTTTTTAACTTTGATGTTAAAATTCCACATAGCAAATCTTATTAATTAAATAAAATAATAAAAGCCTCTGTCTTAAGCCTAATTAATAATGAAGCATGATTATGCTCTATTTATTTAATATAAATATAACTAAAATTAAAAAGTAGTGAGTTTTGCTGTTGAACCATTAGTCACTAGCCCAATATTTTTATGATACAAAATGACAGACCTTTAACTTTATTATTAGCATGTTACATTTCTATTTTATAGAGAATCGTGAAAGACCATGGCCCTGATTTTGAAATAGAAATGCCAACAAAAGTAAAAACCAAGTTTTCAGGTAAGAATACTGTCATTGTAGAATTTAGCTGTGAAAAGTTACTTGAAGTCTTTTATATATTATTAAAGCATTATATTTTCATATCTATAAAAAACAACCAAAAAACAAAACAAAAAACAAGGTTAATCACGTTAGCTAATAACATAAGGTAAACCATCATAATAGCTATTATCTCTGTGTGAGTGTAGTTTGACCTTTAGTTTAAAAATTAAAGTTGGTTGGATTGGTGAAACGATTTTGAAATTAACCCTATTAAAGGTAGTGTATAAGAGTTAGATTAAATAATGGCCCATCATAGTCAGGCATAGTTTCTCCTCTTTCTTAAATGATCTTTCCTGAATTTTCTTTTGTGCTTATAGATCAATTCAATGTTTCAGAAAACAAAGATTCTGTTTATCCAACACCATCAGACTCACCTGCTTCAGAAAAATCTGATTTGAACATGTATCAGAGGTAATAAAATGTTCATCTTTAACAGTCAATTTTCATCTTATAAATCAAATCAAGATGTTCACAATTTTTTTTAAATAATGAAAATGGCATTTAACATTGATATGATGGAAATTCAGAGTGAATTGCTCAGTGCAAATTTGGTAAATATACTTAAAAGAATAGTGTTATGAAGAATACACATTACTTACAAATTTTAATTTTGAATTGGTTAAGAAATGAAACCATGCAATTTTAACCCATACAGTAACGGGCGCGTCTTTTTGCAGTGACCTACTTTTTTCCTTCTGACCCACACACATCTATTTGTCACATAGAGAGGGGTATATTATTTAAACACAAAAATGAGGTTATAACCTTTCACAACAGTCTCGGGCAGAATGGTTATTCATATGGGGAATAGTCGAATTTTATTTTGTCTTTTAAATTATGAAAATCGACCATTTACTGAATTTTTTATGCAGATCTGTATTTGTTGTTTCCCATGTCGCTACCTAGCGCTATTGTTGATGACCACTTACGCCCACTTGATGAAACCTTTTGTTCTGAAACTATTATTGAGCTTTAATTGGGATTAGATGATTCTGATGCTGATGAAGATAGGGATGAAATTTTTGAAGGAAGTTGGCCTACTATACCTCAAAATTTACTCCTACAGGAGCTTGTAGGTTTGACAGGTTTTAGACCTAGTGCCAACTTTGATTGATATTGATTTAGATGAATATTGACTGGCCACTATGCTGGCCACACAATTCCCAAGTGTGCCATTGCTAATGAAAAGTGTGAACAAAATACAAACACCCTTATGCAATCTGAAGAGATAATGCTTTACATGTTATTAATTGTTTAAAACAAAAAAGTTACAAAATAATTTGCAGACCTAACAAATTTTGGCTCATTCCAAAATAATGTCTGGGTCACAGGGAATAATTAGCAAAGTAATAGCCGGTACTGAGGCTATACATAGCAAAAATAAAGTAGGCTTGTACCAGAAGGGTTAAAACTACCAAGAATTGTTTACTTATTGTTAAAGGTAGAGGTTTTTTCACTTACGCAACAGCTCTTGTCAAAAATCAACTCAACCCTTGTCCCTCCACTGCATTAATATATCCTTTCTGGAAGATATGTGTTTTCTTTCAAATAATCAAAACTAATAAATAACTCAGGTTTCACACTATCATCTCTTTTTGTTAACAAATCTTTCTGTTGTAAATTACTTATTACAGCTTTAATTTTGATAAGAAAAAAAGAGGAAGGCCAAAAAAGAATCAGTCACAAACATCAAGTATACACAATGATCATATGGAGGAGGACTCTAAACAAGGGGCCCCTTCTGAAGTGTCCACAGTAGAAGAAGATGATACCAGTATCACCTACCCTGATATTGCTGCATGGAGTTCAGAGCAAGTGGCTTCTTATTTCTCAAACAAAGGATACTTTGAAGAGGCACAAAGCATGCTAGAAAATGTGAGTTTATTCTTTCATCCTAATATTTCAATTGAAATTATTTTAACCCTTTACAGGGCAGAGGTACCTCCTCTTACATCTCCTGAACAGGCACCACTTCTCCGGTTTTTAGTAAGATTTAGGGTTACTTTAGTAAAAAAAATCAAATCTAAGGTGTAAGTCAACAAATTTTTGTGAAATATAAAGGAAAATGAATGCAGATTTATAATTTTACTCACATGTTGCCATTAATCCTCATATGAACACAGATATTTGTAAAAATAACATATTGTTTTTGATTGTGAGTAATCTATTTACCATTTACAAACACTGCCGCAAAATCGAAGTTTGTAAAATTCAACACTGCTTACTATGCTGATTTCACTAATATTACTAATAATATTAATATCTAGTTCCAATTTACAGTCAATTCGTGCACTTTAATGTCACTTAAATTGAATCCAGCGAAATCTCCGCTATCACTTGAATAGTCAACAAATAATCGGCAAAATCCACTTCGAAAAAAAATAATTTTTAAACCCCTAAGACTAAAAAAAAATCGATTAAATACTTGTAACTGGCCCCCACTCTATCCAGCTATCGGAAAAACCGGATGTAAACAATAAGAAGTCTCGCAAAGACTTGGAGGTCACAAGTTTATAACTATGTCGTCACGGACCGGACGCTTTTGGACGTTTTGACCGTTCAGTACTAAAGATGTTTTCAGCCGCTCTGCCTGGTAAAGGGCTAACTCTTTAACAATTTAAACTTCCTTCACCGTGAGATAAATTATTTCTTACCCTAAAAATTGAGCAAATATTTTATCAGGGATAAGGGTTT
This sequence comes from Lymnaea stagnalis, assembly GCA_964033795.1. Lineage (NCBI taxonomy): Eukaryota > Metazoa > Mollusca > Gastropoda > Lymnaeidae > Lymnaea > Lymnaea stagnalis. The sequence continues at coordinate 569,891 of CAXITT010000438.1, forward strand.
GCACACAATTTTCCTCTCAAGATACATCTTATTAAAAACTGAGTAAAATTCAAATACATTTTGAAGTTGAGCTTGTTGTAAAATTTATTGACTGGTAACATAAACTTAAAAAGAAATCCTGTATATTAATATTAACTTCGCTTTTGTTTGTGTGTTCTGTGTTCAGGGCAGATTTTTTGGACAGCTAATTGACCCACTTCCCATGTACTTCCCATCATCCTATCGAGCTGAAACTTGGGGTCATAGACTCCTGATGACAACACATTATGTCAAATTTTCAGCCCCATCCCAATACCAAAAAAAACAGTTTATCCTGTTTTTTGCTAGGGGAAGCTTAATGACCCATATCCTGTCATCCTATTGAGCTGAAACTTGGTGGCACATGAACTTGTTGCAGATAAAAACACATTCTATCAAATTTTCAACCCCAAAGATCAGTTTTTCAAGGGGAAGATAAAGGAAATATGATGCAGTTATTACCTAAGAACTGTGGCCATCGCTATGTCGCACAAAAATGTATACAAAGAATATGTGCAAAAAAAAAATGTTTTTAAGGGTTGTTTAATTTTGTTGTGCTGTTACTTTTTAGTCAATTCAATTTTTTTTTATCCACAGGATCTTGATGGCACAGCCTTAGGACTGCTAAAAAGATCAGATATTGTTGGACCTCCTTTAGGAGGTATACTTAAAGTAAAAAAACTTGGAGTAGCTCTCAAGCTGTTTAGGGACATCAGAGATCTCTTATATCAAGGCAATTCTGATAACTACCTTGATCCCTATGAAGAAAAACCATTTTTGAGGTCTTGATGATGGCTTAAATTAGGTTTTAGGACTAGGTGTATATACCATATTTCTCAGGAATAAGATTTTTAAATTATTAACTTGCTCATTGACAAACCTGTTTTAAATAATGTACAGGTTATGGTAAAACTATGAATAAACATGTGAATATACAAGGACAGCTTGTGTTCCCATTTATGTACATTTACGTACATTTTATCCCCATGCAAACGAATTCATGTTCCATGAATTTATATTAAATTCTAAAGCACTGCATTTTAGTTAAATGCAATTTAAAAGGGGGAAAATGAAATCAAATAATGGACAGCTTGTGGTGATGTAATTTGAGCTTTAAGTAGCTGCCATGTGACATTGGTTTTGTTGATAAGATGTGCATTTTCAAAAAAGAAAAATTTGACACACTCTTTGGTTATTTTTTCTTTACCTGTATTTTATGAGAAATACCTGAAGTCAATTGGTTGTTTAATGCGTTGTCATATTTGTCGTCTAATTTTAAAAAAGCTGCATGTGATTGCTAACCAAAATTAAATGTATGTTTTGCTCTTTTTTTTTAAAATTTAATTATTTGCCACAATAAATGAACATGTGTATGAATACCATATGAAAGAACGGTAGTATGCTATAGTTTATGATCTTGCTGGCAGAACTAAAGAGATGTATTGTACCAAACATAAATATTTGGGAAACAATTGTAAATATTTTATATCATTAAGCCAAAGACATTTGGGCTTGAAAGCTTTGTAGTTGGCAAACAGCTGGCACACACCTTGTGAATACCTTTAGATGACTCCATCGTATTGTATTTCTCTCCTATTTGTTTTTTTACAGTTCTATCATTTCCCTTTTTATCCCAAATGTATTTTATTTCACTTATTCCTTAAACCACTTAAATGGGTATTGACCAACTTAAAAGGCAAATGCTATCTGCTGAGACAAATGTTGGTCAGCAATGAAGGTGTTTTAAGCAAGCCTTTATTACAACGGGTCACGCTATGCAGCCTCTGTCTTGGGAGCTACTTTCTTGCCATTCATAAAGCCTTTACTTTACATCTTATGGAGGCTCACCAGTGATATTTGCAAGAATCTATTTGGAGGCTGGTCTTTGTCAAAGGTTCACATTTATAACCAAGAGGAAACATGATTAATGTATTTTGTTCCACGGCTGTCAGATTTGTTTTGTCAGATTCCATGGGAGACCATATTTGCTCAATACATTTCTATTTACTTAGTGAAAACTCATTCCCTGTATTTTATTTATCTGGTTAGATTAACAGTGCCGCTCAGTACTTACTTATCTTGTTCTTTATGACACAGGGATATCATTTACAGTCTTTGTTTTACTTTGAAAGAACTCCCCACTACTAATATTAGCGTTACAAGTAAAGTTACCATACATTTAGAAAAAGAAAGGAGTTAATTGGTCCATGTAAATCTTGTTACTTGTCAAATTACAGAAGCCTTACATTGAACTGTACATCAAAACCAATATATATATGTAGGGGAGAGACTGCTATCAGGTTAGCAAAATGAGTAATGGGTAAAAACCTGAAAAAGGACATCAAGAAAACAATGAATGTGTCGGCAGGAAGCCTTCATCAGTGAACAAACAACTGAAAAAACAAGATATAAAAGAAAGCACTGGATACTACTACTCAGCTAAGTAAAATATAAAATAAAAAGCTGTGACTTTGCAATGTAAGAACTTCAATGAAATATTAATATATTTTAGAATGTTGTTTTAAAAGAAGAATTAAAAATTCTCTGTATTTGTGCTAATTTTTTTTTTCATAACAGTTGAATAGAAAAAAATCTTTAAAATGTGTGCATTGAATTTTTAGTGTGTCACTAAAGATTTGGTTTTAGATCATTTGGCTAAACGAAATCATTTTAAAATGAACATATTAAAAAATTTATATATGCAATGCCTTAATAAAAATGTATTAGCCTTGTAAGTAACTATCAGGGCACATGTATCAACAACAGAATATTACTTTTGATGTTTGGTTGCTATCTATTGAAAAGGCGCCAGAGGGCATAAAATGCTTCATTATTTGGAGAAAACTACTAACATATATACTTGTCTATAAGTCGAGGGTAGTTTTTTTTTTTACTAACAATTGGGAAATATGCTATGACTTATGGAATAGGGTAAAATTTGGGGTTATGAATTTCTGTTATTTTTATCATTTGATAAGGTTTTGCCTAGCACCAATCAGTGGACTGTGCACTAAACTGTGTTCAATGTATTTTTGACCCAGATTTATCACAGATTCTTGTATCTAAATCCCCATGTATCTGTACCCAGTATCTGAGTAAACGCACAGGTACCGCCAAATACACTAGCATTACTGGTAACTCGACATTGTCCCACATTCACTGTATATATTAATTCCTATATTGTGTTAGCTTCTATTTCAAGGTTTATAATGTACATAATTTAGTTTTAATTTATAATATGTTTGTACACAAACTTTTAGTGATGTGAATTTAAAAAAATATTTGATAAAGCCCTTGGGAGGGCAAACTTTAAAAAAAGAAATTATGCAGATGGCCACATGGATATTTTTTGGCTCTCCCTATGATAGTTTTTTTTTACCCTTACTATTAATACTATTAACCTTATTAAATGTTTCAGTGGGCCACATGTAGGTGGCCCACTCCTGCTTTAGCTTATGTAAATAATACATTCAAAATCACTATGGAAAATAATAAACAACAATATCTGGAACTTTACAGTTTCCCTAGTCCTCTCATAACAAATGAGGTGTATTAAAAAAAAACATGTAAATGTAAAGAAAATAAATAAGAAGTAAATATTTCAATGATTTTTTTTGGTCTATAATACTTTACCTTTAATTAATTCTAAACTGTACTTGCATCTAAGATCCTTTCTTAGGCAATCTGTACTGCATTTAACTTTAATGGTGACTGTCCCAGACACCATTGATCTTTAATTTTGTTGTCCTGTTAATTATAACAATCATGAGTTGTAATTTTATAAGGAAACTGTATATGTAATGAGATGGGACAGTCTCTTTAACTCATGTGAATGAAACCGAGAGAGGGAAGAGCAGAATTGTGTGCACATGCTCATAAGACTTAATGCTGCAGTGTTAATGGCCACATCATCATATTGTTTTTTTTGCACAGGGGTTGTGCATCTTCCATTGGCCTCACAGGTTTGATTATTTTGTTGTATGAATTATAATTCTGAGACCATTGAAATTGTCTTTCTGCTTCCAAACTTTTTTTGTGTTGTTTTAGGAACAATTTATTTTTTAAAAAACAAGTGATTGCATTTAAATGTGTGTTTACCAGTGAACAAACTTTTGTTAAAATGTATTTTGTTAAAAATAACTGAAATTGGTTACCGGTATACTTATTTATTATCATTGACGTATTTGAAATCTTCCTGCAGAACATTTTTTCTGTGTTTAAATGTGGTAAGATTGAGTCAGTTTTTGTTTTCTTGAACTGCTCCATTTGTTTTCAAACGGACTGATGTCATTCTTAAAACTGTAGTTTGCCTAATGCTAGGCACACAACTTCACATGTCTGGCCTATGTGATGTGCATAAAGATGGTAATCGTGCATTATCTATTTTGTGTTGGGGGTATCATTTATTAATCCATTGCTAGTTTATAGCAGGTGCTTTGTGTGAAGTAGTTTGTTTTGGAATATTAAGTGACACAGAACATTTCTTTTACACACACTTATCTTTGTAGTAGTAATTGTATCTACAAAGTGTACAGGGCATTCATGACAGCATGAAGCTCAGGACAATTATTGACATTGTTAATCATTTAAAACATTTGACAAGCTCGTTATTATTATTCAATGTTCATGAAATAGTTTCTTTTAAATAGTATTGTGTTAATGGGTCTCTAAATGGTTGTCCAGCATACAAGAGTGACATTGGTGAAGCTTTGCAGAGACAGCCATCTTTTACCCCCTCCAATTTCTATGTGTTATGCAATTTTAAACAAAATTAAAATGGTAGTTAGTTATACCAAACTGATATATTATGCAAATATTTAAACAAAATACAAATCTGATGCTTTGAATTAGTTTTTTATAGCATGGTTGTGTTGTAATACCAGGTATATTTTGCTACAATTTATCAAGGGTTCACCTTATCATGTTAGTTCTGCCATCTCTGTCAAGAGGTATCAAAATTCGTCAGATTTCAATTTATTGAAATGAAAGCCTAAATCCATCTCCTCAACTTTTATTTAACAACTATATTAGCAGGGTAGCAGTAATAGAAATGGATGAGGCTGTAACCTCTTGTATAAAGAAGTCAACAAGTGCAATTATTTGAATTTAATAAGATTAGCACTTTAATATAATTATGTACTTTTTTTGTGGAAATGTTTTGAGGCAAAATCAAATTTGGAAATCAAGATAGGCACTCCTCTTAGTTCTATGTGAAGATAACCAATGAAGTGAATGACTTTTGTTATGGATATTAAATATGTTGCAGAAAAGTAAAGCAGTTTTCAAACTAGCTCCAAGGGGCATAAACCATATGCTTGTGTTATTTTATGAAATAAAAGTGCTAAGCGTTAAATTTAAAAGTTACAAAGTTTGAAAACCACTGACAGCGGCACTGTTGTAAAAATATTTTAGAATGTGAGCATGTTTTTTTGTTAAGAATTAATCAATGCATTTACCCAATAATTTAGGATTTTAATAAAGAACACAAATGATTTTTTTCATCTTGTTTAATCTTTTAACACAAACAGCATTGCATAGTGAACATAAATACATATCTGGCATGATCAAAATATATAACATATAATACATGAACATTATCAAAACTTTCCTTAGAAAAATATAACAAACCTTTGTAACAACTAAAAGGCATTTTATGTTGGGTTTGTCAATTAAAGCCAATTCACAAAGCCTTTAATGGCTCCACACCAAGTTCCTTTGCTAGGTCATTCTGTAAAAGTAAAAAAAAAATATATTAAAATTACCTAATACTATCATTGGTTAATAATGAACACCAAATATACTTCATGAAAATGAGTCATGGCATTCTAGAATGGATTATAAAAAAACAAACTTTGCAAATTCGATTCAAATAAGAAAACAAGAAAGCAAACAGTTCTGGTTAAAAATAATATGTACAGAAAACCTAAATTGATCTTTGGTTTACCAACCAGTATTTATAAAACTTTTAAAATAAAATCATAATTTATAAATAAAGTAAATAATATTTAATTTTGGATTTTATGCCTGCATGTCATTTTTGTTGATTAATTAGTAGACTATACTTTCAAATGGGTAAAATGATTGGTGTTTCTTTACCAATAGCAATGATAATACTTACTGCATATTTGATCTGGTTGGGATGATAGAGAATGCCCCCAAGTTTATCACATTCTGCCATGTGCTTCCTTTCTGGATCACCAGGCACCAAAACATCTGTCTCACCCTCGGCCTGAAATAGAGGGACACACATTACAATAGACACACAATACAATAAATTGCATGCTAAGAGATCTTGATAGCAGTAAAGAGTGATCAATTGTCGCGTTTCTCAGTTGGGCAAAAATGTATTTTTTGCATGGATTCATATTCCATCTCATTTACGTAGACTTCTAACCTGTGTATTTCTTTAACTAGCTTATTCACTCCTTTTTTTACAAAATAAGCTAATAAATTAGGTTCAAGCTGGCTAAATTTCGAATCATTGTTTGACTGTTGCATAATTATTTCTCGGCATTATAATATGGGGGAAATTGTCTGCCTCTCAACTGATACTAGGCACACAACTACACATGTATGATCAATGTGATGTGCGTAAAGATGATAATTGTGCATTATCTATTTTAATTGTGTTGGGGGATCATTTATTACTAGTGGCAGAAGATAACAGGTAGCTTGAACTGATGAGCCCATCATAGTTTTTAAATTCTAAAGAATTGCTTTACCGGATCCAGATTTCTGAGTGTTGTATTGAGCTGTGAAATTCTATCCGTAAATCCTGGAGCAAATGCACTTGGGTCAATCGCTACAAAGCACTGGCCCTGTATAAAATATGATCATTAGCATAAATTAATACTTTTTGAAACATTAGTGGAATTTTAAAAATTATATCTATCAATCACACTAGAAACAACATTAAAATGAAATACATTTTACATTATGCTTGGGTGTAAATCTTAAATTTTTATAGCCAAATGAAGTTAGTGATGCAGTAAATATACCAAGTTAATCTATGATGATTATAAGACATTAGTGCAGCACTAACCAGATTTGCTTCTCTATCTGTTGTCTTCCATTTCCTAATATTGTTAGCGAATGCACCACCAGCCAGGATCCCACAGAAAACTTCAACCATCATAGACAAGCCATAACCCTTGTAACCACCTGCAATAAATGTGTTACTTGCATCAATTTAAACATAAGGATGTTGAGTTTGCATCTTTTCTAAAAAAACTCCAATTAGGCAATTTATACTATATGAATGACAATAGATTAGATTCTGGTGGCAGATTTATTTTTGAAGTACAACTGTTTAATCAGTAAATGAGGGTTTATGGCTTATACATTATGAACAGGTTTTTTAAATTTATTATTCACATTTTTTGTTTGGGGTGGGGGGCCTTAAAGATAAATGATAACATACTACATTCTTCAGTTCCACCAAGAGGCATCAGACCAGTTGCCTTTGATGGGTTTGTCGTTGCCTAAAAGAGAGATTCTCATGTGAGAAACAGCCATTTGGGGTGGAGCAAAAAACTAACAATGACAATAATAATTTTTTTTTTCAAATGTAGAAATGGAAATAAACATCAAAAATCTAGAAATGAATAATTTGTGAATCCATTTGATTTATTAATATTGAATTTTATATATAAGAAAGTAATGAAAGGAAAGCAAATTAAAATTCTTAACTTAAATTAGTTAAATCTAATCAAAAAATGAATATTTTGCCAACTATTTATAAATTATAATTCATTGATGAGGGTGTAGACTTGCCTTTCCTGAACTATCACAGCCCCAACCAAGTGGAATATCTAGTCCTTTCCTTTCATTCAGTTCAAGCTGTTGAAAAAAACAAGATATTGGTGTTATTATTTACTTAGCATTTGAGGGAAAACTTTTTTTTACTAAGCAGATATTCAACAAAAATATGTTTAAATAAAAATCACAACATAACTTTTCCAAATTGTAAAAATTGAAATTCTGCAATGTAAAATAGAAGCTTCAAACTTAAATATAATGTAGGTCCTCTGGGACTAGATGGGCCCAAGAGGAGTAAAAGCCTTTTACAATCTGTCTGGATCTGTCCTGAGCCTCTTTTAAAAAGTTAGAGAAATTTATGTAAAAAGGGTAGGTTGTGAAATGTTCTAAACTAAGGCTCTGGGTAAAAAATACAGATTCTACTTAATTGAAAATTCAATTTAATGCTTTGCCTCACAATAAAAAAGAATTCAAATTGATATTACTTTTCCAAGAGCAACAGCAGTTGTCGCCATATCTAATACAAAGCTGTCTCCATTATTGGCTGGTGCAGCACAAGCTATGGGGTTGGTACCTAAAATTGGCTTTAGATTTTAAAAAAATATTTTAAGAAATAATAAGATTCTAACTAAGAAATTTTCACTAAAAATAAAAATTTTGAAGTTACAGATAAACTGAAGATAATTTATTTCACCGCAAAAAAGAAATTATGTTGAATAATCATGTAAAATAATAAAATAAGGGCTAAGGAATAAATGAAAAAAACTATTTGCACTATTGAAAATTGGTATTTGGATACGACACTTCATAATGAATATTCAGCTTTTAGATTCTGAATTATCAATATATAATTTTGTTTACTTCTTTGGCTCTGGTAGGCACCATCAAAGGGGATGTGTTTGTGAAAGCCATGCCCTGTTAATAAAAAAAGTATTTGTAAAATTGCAACCCTAACCAACTTACATAGCCACATGGTACTTTGAGGCACCGGTATAAAGATGGAATAGTGAGAAGAGATTACTGGTAAATAAGTAGATTCTATGAATAGTGTTTTCTTTTCTTAAATATATTTTAATTTAGTGCTAAATTAAATTGGAAATAAAGATGTTTTGAATATACTACTGCCTATAAATACAATACATCACGGATACAGTAAATCTTAATAACTATTTACTCACAATGAGACCCTGTTCCATAGCCCTCATAGCATACCAGCCAGCTATACCAAAATGGTTGGATCCTGTAATTTGTAACAAAACAATCAGAATTAACAAGTCTTTATACCTTGATTATCTGCAGCAATTAAAAAAAAAGTTTTCACAATGCTTAACTTGATCTTTTAAAATAAATTATAGGTTGGACACTAACATAAAAACTATTTAGCATACCAGCATTAGTAAGTTCTAAATAAACTTTAAATTCCATTAGCCTCTACTACTTAGTAGAGTGCAAGAAGCATATGAACTACTATAAATTTATTTTCATAATTTATTAGAACAAGACATTATGCAATTTGTGAAACCACAGGACGATTACAAGGAATTGTTAAGCTGGAGTTTAGAAATGTTTGAGATTGGGGTCACCACTACTGGTTTTGATGACTGGGTATCATATCTGCAACCACCATCAGAATGAGAATTATCATCTTAATGATGTTTATAACATATGCTATAATTTTTCCTTGTATTAGCGACAAAAAGGATGTGATGCATGTTTTATATATGGTGATTTATACATGTGATAACGGATGTCACATCATATAAATACAGAATTTAATATGTTTACCTTCCTATGAACCTCATTGTAGTACATTATGTTACAATGTTGTTAGCATCTCAAACATTGTTTACCTTTAGCAGACACCCAGCCTATTCCAGCCTCTTTAGCTTTCTTAATTGCTACATCAATGCAGAATTTCCCAACAACAGGTCCTGCAAAATAGAACTATAGTTAAATTCCAGTATTTTATACTGATTCGCCCCGGGGGCACTTTTTCTATATATATTAAGTGGCACAATTTTCCGGCTTCGCCCCAGGTGCAGCATTTCCTTCGCAGCAAACAAACAACAGTTAAACAGAATAAAATAAAAAAGCACTTAACTGAAAAGTATTATCCGAGGGGGCAGCAAAAGAATGGTGGAAAATCTAAATTTGGCCTAAGCGCCGGGAATCGAAACATTATAGGAACCACTGAACTAGCACATTGAAGATACGCTGGACAAAATATTACTGTAATACTGCTACTACTGAGTACTGTTGAAGCAATATCTAGCTAGTTAATTTGTGAAAAGAAATGGCAACATTATGATGATAATTCATACACAAAATTGCTTGATATTTTTACAGCATTCGAGATATAAATATTCTAATTTTGGACTGTCAGATGGAGCTGCATCTATTCACTATGCTGGCCTTTGGGCAGAAATAAGATAAGACAAATAGAAATAAGACAAGCAAGCCATTGCTGCCAAAAGTACCGACAAGCCGGACGATGAGAGAAATTAGTACCTACGGACCAGGGGGTCGAAAGTACAAACTGTCCATACTAAATATGGACGTCTGGTAATCCTATATAGTCTTAACTGACAGACTTGATACAAACCTAGGAGGTTGTTTCCATCAACATAAGCTGTAGCAACAGTTTCCTTGACTATTTCTGGTTCTTTATCACTGACACACATTTTGGTCTGTATATCTTTAACATACATATCTGAGAGGAACAAAAAATGAAAGTGCAGGACTCAAAATTCCATTCAAAGAGAGTTGCCATTGGGGATGGCAGTTATATTAGAGATCAAATTCTGCATTGTGACAAGTACAAATTTAAATTTTATGAACAAAGAGAACATAACAGTGTAATGCATTTTATGAAATTTTAAATTATTTTCTTCTTTTAGTGCATTTTAACTCGTCTTTGATTATAAGACTTCATTAAAATAATTTTTTATTTTCTACTTTTTAGTATTAAAATTTAATATGTATTGTAAAAATTATTTTTAAAAAGTAGAATTATTTAGTTTTTTAAACATCAAATATTTACAGAATCTTGTTTGAAGTGACTGAACTCTTTACCTAGTCATAAAAGTAAATAAAATAGATCTGAGCTTCTCGACACACCTGTTCACTCAACCACTAAGCTTATATGGTGGTCAACCATGAGAAATTTACTCTAATTGAGCAACAGTGTCAACACGCCTCCATCCATCTACCAAGGAGTAGATGCACAATGCAATGTTGACATGAGTTGCAATTTGCAAGGAAACCATCAACACTAAGTCATGAGTAAATGATCAACTGAGCAAAAATTTGAAGTGACAAACGATTTTGTCTGGGTGTTGATATAACGATACAAACTTATTATTCATAAAATAATAAAATTGTAAACTGAACACTATTGCAGTATTGCACAGCTGGCTGACAAAAAGTCTGCCAAGATGGAAATACAAGTAGAATGAAAGTCTTTGTAAAAAACAACAACAAAAGAAACCATCTTATATAATATGAAGTAAAAGGATAATTTTCAAAAGAGACATTCCAACATTTTTTTCAGAATTCACAGTCTTGAGTGCAAATGCAAAGTAAAGCCAGTAAAGCAAGTTTAAAAAATCAGTAGTCAGTAGTGTTAACAATTTCTGAATTTCTGTCACTTGAACGTTAAGCCACTTACCCAGTCTGTTAAGGCCATGACTGTAATGACCCCTATAATCAGCTGCAACTAGTAAGTCACTGAGTGCACGTGCATGTTCAGGCCGAGTACCAACTTTCTCCATACACCGTGTCATGAAGGCATGCATCTCTTCCTTCGCCACTGCAGATTCCTCTGATGCCATCTTATTGGTGTTGCTCAGCAACCGTATACACGCTCTTGTGTAGCTGATTTGTTTGACTGGAATATGAGACAAAACATAAAAATGAAAAGCTTATTTTGAGCTCTCTCTGTGCCACTTAATCAAATGTGTAGCGTCACCCGTTATAGATATACTTATATTATATATATATATTAAATAAACCTCGCCCAGTCGATGCAACATCTTATCTTATCTACGTCAGGTCTACGATTTGGTTTGTACACAAAACAAGGTAACTTACACAGTCTCAGACATGGTGAAAACATTTTCGGTGAATTCAGATTTTCAAGTCTATTCTACCATTAAAATTTGACCTCACTTTGCAACATTCACCATTCTTCTGGGCCTTAATCTTTGCACAAGCAACACAATAACACGTACAGAACGTGTGCTGAACCATAAAAATAGATTAGCCTGTTGCCTGTTAACTAGGTCAAAACTAGGTCATTCATGGAACTCTGCTTAATATAAAAGTAGGGTTGTCTGTCCAGTGCGCTGAATGCCAACAAGGAAATAATTAGCCTAGATCAGCATGCATCTGTAAGCAGTAATTTTATTTTTGTGCACTAAATGATTTCGCATTTTGAAATTGATCTACAAATTCAAATATTTTTGATCAGTTAATAACGAATACATGTTCATGACTGATGCATGTACGTTTAAAAATGAAAGCTACATAGAATTAGAACACTGTAACTGCATTCTTTGATTACAATTACACTTACAGAAAACACCTGAATCCTTGTAGCACTTCTCAGCAGTGGAACAGCTAGGTTTAGTGCCACCCAGGGAGGGCTAAGATTTATACGCCCCTTCCACGCACCCCCTCCCCTTCTGAAGTTGGCCGAAAAATGCCGCCCCACCAAATAGAGAAAAAAGTGCCGCCCGTGGCGTATTGGTCCCTCCGTACTCCCTGCTAAGCCGCTGTATCTCAGTCTCTCTAAAAAGGCGTATCGTGTCAAACTTTACTCACCTCTGGTTTCTCAGCTAGACTAATGCTGCAGCTGTTTGATCAAACGTGTGACGTGTTAGTCTCAGCGACCTGAACAAGGACCAGTCAGCTCAGAATTTTCGACGTGTAATGCTCAACCAGCACAGCTCGCAACTGATAAACCATAAGCGAGTGTTGGGGGTGGGGGGGGGGGAATCAAAGATAACGGATCAGAGACTCTCTGCCAGGGAACAATCGTCAACAGCTCGCAACTGATAAACCATAAGCGAGTGTTGGGGGTGGGGGGGGGGAATCACAGATAACGGATCAGAGACTCTCTGCCAGTGAACAATCGTCAACATCACAGTCTTCTCCACCCCCACCCCATTAATAAGCTACCGCAATGGTTTGTTTAAAAAAATTGCCACAGAGAAGTGTTCCTCGATGATCTACTCGGGCCCGGATCTGCAGAGCTATTGTTTTATCTCAAGGTCACTCTTGCCTTCTGGTTCAAAACGATTTAGTTGTAAATTGTGGTGCATGGTTTGGAAACCTCCGACACGACTGGCGGATGTGATACACATTACAGTGTTCTGGAGGCGTAGCCAGAGTGTCAGGCACCCGGGGACAAGATTTATTATTACGCCCCTCTCAACCCTCAGACCCAATATTTTCATCAATAAAAGACCGTCAAATCCTATTTATGAGCCACCTCTGGTATGGCGCCGGGGAACATCTTCCTCATCTTCTCCCCCCCTCCCCTTTTTAGCTAAGCCTCTGCAATGGCACGCCGACGGTTAAAATGTTTATACATGTAGTAAAAAAAATCCGTCTTATTATATAGACTTATAGTTACAGTTGGATGGCGCGCTGACTGAAGGAAATAAAACTACTACTTTAGCACAATCTTACAATAGAAGACGCCACAGTACATAGCAATTTAAATACAACCTGGTGATTCGTGGGGAAAGGGGGGGGGGGCTCTTGTCCAACCCAAATGACGTCCCTGGATTTCAGACGGCGCCTCCAGTAATAACCACCTTAACAAGCCGACGAAGTTTTGGTTTTGCTCCCCCCCCCCCCCCCCCCCCCCCCNTTACAATAGAAGACGCCACAGTACATAGCAATTTAAATACAACCTGGTGATTCGTGGGGAAAGGGGGGGGGGGGCTCTTGTCCAACCCAAATGACGTCCCTGGATTTCAGACGGCGCCTCCAGTAATAACCACCTTTACAAGCCGACGAAGTTTTGGTTTTGCTCCCCCCCCCCCCACTTTCCCATTTGAAAAGAGACAACTGAAAAGAAAAGAATCTTCATTTTAAGGCAATTTCAAAATTCATTCCGTGTCTTTGAAAAATATCATGATATATATAACCAACACATAAATGTGAATCAATTTAAATAGAGGATTTTCATTGCGTCATCCAATTAAATGTTGAGTGTCACGTGGTTGAAAAAAAACAACAACAACAACCCCATATTTGGTTCCAAATGATTGTAACTCTAAAACAATGGACTATAGTTTTTATTTTGTGTATAATATGTTACAATGTAAATATATGCAGATTTCTTTGTACCAGATAATATTATTCAAAATGTATTTGTTTGCTTGTGCTTGCTGAGTCCTATTATAGCTGAGCCATCGAGGGCGCTGGAATTCAGACGTTTGGGGCGGATGTGGCAGTGTAGGTCACGATTTTACGAAGCAGTTTTTAGCGCCCAACACTGTACTGAAATTTATAGGGCGCGCACTAAGCAGGTTTTTTTAAATTCAAGGTTTTAATCGCATCACTAAAAGTGCGCCATTGTTCACCTCGCATCACTAAAAGTGTGCCATTGTTCACCCTGCATCCCTAAAGTGGGCCATTGTTCACCTCGCATCCCTAAAGTGCGCCATTGTTCACCTCGCATCACTAAAAGTGCGCCATTGTTCACCTCGCATCACTAAAAGTGTGCCATTGTTCACCTCGCATCACTAAAAGTGCGCCATTGTTCACCCTGCATCCCTAAAGTGCGCCATTGTTCACCTCGCATCACTAAAAGTGTGCCATTATTCACCCTGCATCCCTAAAGTGCACCATTGTTCACCTCGCATCAGTAAAAGTGTGCCATTGTTCACCCTGCATCCCTAAAGTGCGCCATTGTTCACCCTGCATCCCTAAAGTGCGCCATTGTTCACCTCGCATCACTAAAAGTGTGCCATTGTTCACCCTGCATCCCTAAAGTGCGCCATTGTTCACCCTGCATCCCTAAAGTGCGCCATTGTTCACCCTGCATCCCTAAAGTGCGCCATTGTTCACCCTGCATCCCTGTGTTTTAAAACCCATATTTGTCCCACCCCCTGGTTGTTGTGTTGTAAGAACCTTCATAAACTCTGGTTTACCTACCGTGTTGTGTTGTTTTGTTAGTCCCTTTGTACTTGTTTTGTTGTACTCACCGAAACAGTGGTGTGTTTTACTACATAAGGAGACCACACCCAACCCCTCATACTCTAACTTAAAAAGCCCAGGAGTTCTCTTGTCGTATGCTTTTCTAGACCTACAATCTTTACAAGCTAATTCTAAAGTGCCGTTGCCGTTAATAAAGGTCTCTCTATGTATATCACAGACCTCAGAGGGAAATCACTGGTGGTAAATACTAAAAAAGTCATGTTTCAGGTGGGGCCTAACTACGTCAGTCAAGGTACTTGTACTAAGGGCTAAGTATAGACTGTCTGTATCCATTTCACAGAGTTGAAAATCAGTCCTGTCTATGTATTTGTCTAAAAAGTCATAATAAACTCTAACGTCCTAAGTTTTGCATATTGATAAACAAAAAACCCTATCTGGAGGGTTAGATCCCAATCTACTTTCTTTTTTAACATTTCAAATTCAAACAGGTCTTCCGCTAGCGATGTCATTTTTAAAAAATCTCGGGTGAGGAGTCCAATTGCAAACCCCGCTAAGTCGATTTTTAAAAAAAAATGAGTTAGTCCCCTTGGCTCATCTATGAAGTGCTATTTCACAATATTTTACTAGTTTTTAAAATCAAAACCCGCTAAGTTCGCTTATTTCGGTATTTAAAAACGGAGTGGCTATAGCAGCAATTGGCTATTCGGATCAGGCTGGTCACGTGAGGACTTTATATATTCGGTTGATCACGTGATAGTTATGACCAGGGCTACCACACCTTGGGAAATTTCCCAAGATCTTGGGAATTCACGACCCCCATTGGGATCTGGGGAATAATTTTGAAAATCAGGCAAAACCTTGGGAAATCTTAACTGGGGGGAAAATTTTGTTATATTTTTCGAAAAAACGCAACAATATCTGATAAAAAATAAAGTAAAAATAAAGCAAAATAATTTTTTAAGTAACAAGGCAAAAAATTAATTGTTTTCATTTTCTTTTCTGGTTTTAATTTTTAAATCCACTCATAAAATAAATAAAAACTCTTCTGATTTTAAAGTTAATATTGTGAATTATTAAAAAGTTAATAATTTTTTTAAAAAAATTCAATTTTCTCTTTAAAAAAAAAAAATTGAAGATTTACAAATTACATCCAGGTTTTGAATGTTTATTAAATGGTGTGGGGGGGGGGCGGGGTTAGGCTCGGAAACTTTATCATTATGCTCTTAGACATTAGCAACCATACGAAAAACAGTACAAGCCAAAGAGTGAACGATAGACGATAGTGTTCAATCAAGAATCCATGCCATAGTAGAATTTTATTATTTCAATTACTTCTACAATGTGTTCAAAATATATTGCATCTGTAAAAAATACAGCCTAATTTTCATCAATTAGAAAAAAATATTTGTGGATTGAAACACGGGTAATAGTTAATATTAATAGTATAGGCCTACGTTGTAGGATTATAAATGAACAATTTCTTTAAAAGTATTTTTTTTTTGGTGAAAAAATCGTTATAATGTAAATTTACAAGAAAAAATAAAAACACTTATTGTTTTCATCGTAATATCAATCCATTTTAACTAAAATTATTATTAATAAATTTTGCTTAATTGCTTTGCAAAGCCCACTTGTGATCAACAGATTTACAATAATAAAAAATCATTTTTTGATGAAGAAACATTTGCCTTTGTAAAAGGAATTCTGTGTTGATTAGCCTTGTAAGCTTTTTTTCCAAGTGACTTCTATTACACATGTATTGTAGATGATATTTTTATCAGAGAATTCGGAGGTAATATTTAGTAGCCTAACTCCAGTGGGTATTGATATTTTAGATTATAAATTATTTTTTTTAAAACAAATTGTTTTTTAAATGTGATAAACATGTTTTAAATGTCTTTTTCAATAAATTTCAGTCCATTAATATACCATGTTTTTCAGGGGCATTGATTCAATCTATTATTACATTAATTACATAGAAAACCCCCCTTTAAAAAAAAAACTCTTTTATATTTTTATGATCTTGGGAAATCTTGGGAAATTCGTTCACCAAATCTTGGGAAATTTAAAAAAAGTGAGTGGCAGCCCTGGTTATGACCGGATACCTCCTGTTGGTCTGCCATCTTAGAGCCATTGTTCACCATTATCAATCGAGATATGTGCCATATTTTGAAGAATCTCATGTGATGTAGCGTTGAAGAAACACGAAGACGTACACCTAAAAGCAAGTAAGAATACGTTTATGTTTATAATTTTATTGTATTTTTAAATTCTATTTTAAATATAGTTCTATAATCATTAACATGACATCAATCAAGATTCAAGGTCAAAATTGCTTTTTTTTTTTTTGTGCGGCAAATCGGCTACTGTACTTATCTTTAATTGTAATGAAAAGTTTGGCTGCGGCTATTCGGACCCGGTATCAGAAGTGGGTACTTCAATTTTAATTATAATCATTAACATGACATAAATCAAGATTCAAGGTCAAAATTGCTTTTTTTTTTTTTTGTGCGGCAAATCGGCTACTGTACTTATCTTTAATTGTAATGAAAAGTTTGGCTGCGGCTATTCGGACCCGGTATCAGAAGTGGGTACTTCAATTTTAATTCACCGCAAAAATTATTATTATTCACACTTCCCATAAACAAATGTTCTTTGAATAAAAAAAAAAGCCAAAAACAATAGGGAGATATCAACCCGCGGCC
Source organism: Lymnaea stagnalis (assembly GCA_964033795.1). NCBI lineage: Eukaryota > Metazoa > Mollusca > Gastropoda > Lymnaeidae > Lymnaea > Lymnaea stagnalis. The sequence continues at coordinate 587,542 of CAXITT010000438.1, forward strand.
GCCATCTTGGTTATCGTGACCCACGAACTTATGTCCTAAATGTATCCCTAAACTAACCTAAACTCTAAATGTATCCCTAAACCCAACCTGAACCCTAAAATGTATCCCTAAACCTAATCAATCTGAATTAGCCTAAAAAACTTTTAATTCAAAAATTATTATACATTATTTCACACTTCCAATAAAAAAACAAATGTTATTTTGAATAAAAACATACTTACTTTTTTAAAGGTCCTCCGCCACTGTAGTGACCAAAATTGAACAATATCGTCTAGAATTGCATTGAAGACATCAAAACCATTTACTTTAACGTGTTGATGCCACATGTCCACATCAATACACATATACAAATCAAGCATATGTCTGTGCTGTGTGTGCCATTGTGGCGCTTGTTTCTCTCTTTTGCAGATTTCCACAAACGTTCAATGCTTTGGGTATTGGCTATTGGCACCTGAGTTTGGATCCAAAAACTTAACACTTAACAGAATGAATGACCGTTTGATGAGTCAATCCCGGAGTGGTGCCAATTGCATTATATGGTCTCCATTGATCTGACATGACTGTTGTGCCCAGCAGGATGTATGCTGTGATTATCGGCATAAGTGTAATGTGTAGCTGCTGATCTATCTTGTACACAAAACATGAAACACTCACTAATCTCCTGACAAATGCCTCCAAAGACCCATTGTTGTGGCAAAACTCGCCCGACATGATTTTTCCTGCATGTAAACAGACTCGTCCATTTCGACTGAGAATAAACATGACTTACCGGTGTAAATTATTAAATTATGTGAATTTTTTGATGGATGAAGCATGAATGGATCCTAACACATGTGTTTTGTGAAATAAGGCCCATGGAGGCCCTTGAGACACCCCTGGCACAGAGTTCTACTCCTTTTCCTGCCCTCAGGGTACTTTTCGGTTGCTTTCCCACTTTAGACAGAGCTGTCCTTTTCACCATTGTGCATCCAAATATGGTTTATTTGAGCTGGGTGTTACTGAGAAAATTGTCTGCATACTTATTAGTTATTATTATTATTCTCTCTCACAAACATTTTAATGATATATTGTGTAAAAATTAGCATAAGTACTCAAATGGGGTGCTTATCCCATGAGGCATATTTAAAGGCTCTATTTTTTTCTAAAAATTCATAGGGGGTCATCTCTATCCAATTCAGAACCCCTAATCCTAATCCAAGGATTCACAACATTATCGTAAACATAATCATTTTGATTGTCTTCATTACTTTCCTGATTGTTTTCGTCAGTGTCATATTCACTGCTAGTCAGCGAGAGATCACGAGGGTTACGTCCTAAGAGGGTTAACGAAAAAGATTTCGGGTGACCAGCTCTCCTACCAGCAATGGTGCTAGTACATGAATTTCAAATATCCTAGTCCAGAGTTTCCCAAGCGTTTTTGAGTCACAGCACCGTTGCTGCACCCACGTCTTTTCAATTTTGCTCTAAGCCACATTCTTTGTGCACTGTAAGATAGCACTTTTTAAACAATCTAATCCATTTTTGAAACCTTATACTTATACAAGAAGACATACCTCATTAACTTCATTTGACTCTATCAAAACAATATTTAATTGATATAGCATATACGCTGCACAAAACCAACTACTTTAATAAGTACAGAGTACCAAGTAGGTTGGAGAACTAGTGAAAAATACCAACTTAATTATAATTGGCTTTTATTAAGTACATTAATTTTTTAACACTTCAGGTTGCAGCAGGACACAGTCTGTGAGCCTCTGTCCTAGTCAATTACATGCCATAATAAACACATATCTTTACATTTTCTCTTAACACCTAGCATCATCCTAATCCCCCTTCCAATAATAAATATTAGTATCTTGATCCCTTGAATGCACTTTATATAAAGATAAATCCAGCAAGTGCATGTAAAAAATATCAAAAGACTATCGGAATGGTTAGTTTCACTGATTAGGTTAGGGTAAAGTCTTGCACATTCCTAATTTAGTTAAAATTAGATACAAATCCCTAACAAATCTAAATTTCCTTCTAACATATTGAGTGCATTTTTGCTGTAAAAGAAATAATTAAAAAATGCAAAAGAGCTATTTAGATTGATTGCTTCTTATATTTAGATTCATCTGTCGCTATAGCATACATTTTTTTTGTTAAAATCATAGTAGTAATAATCAAGAGTTACATCTTGCAGGTTAGAATTATATTACTATTGATCTGTGACAAAAAATCTTATTTAAATTTTTAAAGATTCACTACTGTAATGCAGTTGTAGTTAAAATCTTGCACTGAGCTTGACGTGACCATTTTGAAGGTTTTCTTTTGTTCATTTAACACCACCTCCCTAATTCCAATAGTGGTTGGACTTTAACTATTTAATAGATTAAATAAACAAAGCTATTCAACTTTCCCTTAGAGAACCAGGAATTTTTTGTCGAAACACCCATGTAAACATGGCTGGTGTAAAAGCAATGATTACACCAAGTGTGTGATTAATTTTTTTGGTACTTTTTATGATGGTAACTTTCAGGTTAAAATTGTTCATAGGATATTGTCTTCATATTAATGCAAGCTTGCGCTCTAATATAATAAAGTTTCTGTCTTCTACTAATTAATGTATTATTTTACTTCCAGGTTAAAGTTGTTGTTTTCACAGAGATCACTTGAAGACCCCCATCACTGCCAGAATTCACAGCTGCTCTTATGATGAATGTGCAGGAGGAATCATGACATGCCAGGACAATGACTGGTCAACATTTTACTTCAGGTAAATCCAGTCCTTTTTATTCTATTTATTTTTCATTACGTATGCCACTAATTTAAAAATAAAAATTTTTGGTTTTATTTTTTTACATTTTAACTTGATGCTTGATTTATCACACTGGGTAATAATCTTGAGGTAACTTGCCATTAGTGGGATCTTGGAAATTTATTCCCAATGGATCATAAGCCAACCACAATCTAAGTTTTGGCCAGGAAAACCCTGAAAAGTGTGTAATCTGCTTATTAGTGTACTCTTTCAGTTTTGGCTGGGAAATTATTTTCAAGGTTTTCATCGAAACCTTAAAAATAATTGCTTATTAAAAAGACTTAAAACTATTAAACATTCAGCATTATGTATAACGACTCACTTCACTTTTCTACATATATATACCGTAACCACACCGAACAGAATCAGTCATATGCTCACACACAGACACAATCTTATTGTTTTCTATAATAGAATCAATGTACCTGGTGAAAACCTCCTGTGACTGACTCAAAGGCCCACTTATGCCATTGAAATATTTTTTGTGTAAATAGGCCTTTGAATAGGGATCTACAGTACATGCTGATTTTTTATTTATAGCCATGTCTAGACTTAATTATGTGTTGATCATTCTTAAACATCATCAAAAAATTCAAATTAAATAATTATAATAATAAGTTTGCCGCTAAATGGGAGAAATAGAGATAGATAAACAGATAAATTTGTTAATGCTGATCATTAGTAGGGCCCTGTCCTGTTTCACCACATCCTTCCATTCAGACATCATCATCATAGGTGCTACAGCCCATCATAGGGGCCTGGTCTGCTCGTCTGCTCTACAACATCCTCCCTTTTAAGCTGATCCATGACTTTACACCTTCCAGGTGATTTTAGTCCTTTACAACTCAATCCATATCAGTCTTGGTCGACGGATGAGCCGTTAACCCCTAGGCTTCTGTCTGTAGATCACTTTTGCTGCTCTAAAATCTAATATGCTCTCAAGGTTTCTTGCCCAAAGCAGCCTGCACCTTTAAATTGCAGCAACTACGGATGGTTCTGGTACTGAAAATGTTCATTAGAAAATTGCATCAGCGGGCTGGTCGAGCTAGTACATTAGCTCTGTATGCCCTCCCCAAAGCACACACACCCTCACTCCCCAAGCCTGAGTTATCGGGCTGGGAAGCGGAACGTTGGAGATTTCCCTTTGCCGGGACAGCCCCAGCCCGCACTCACTCCATTGAGTACCAGTGGAGGTCACCCCAGCACAAGGACAACCGGTAGGCCGGTGGCGCTTCTCTCACAGCATCAGGAGTCGGGATGGTATATTTACATCCTAAAATCATGCCCAGCACAGGCTCATGCAATAATGGTGGTTTTGGTCCCAGTCTAGGGCTAGGGGCCAGCACCTCTTTAGCCAGCAAGCCACTTCAAACTTGTCAACTAGAGCCCCAGGGGATATATATATCCATCTATCATTATCTAACACTGGACTGTATATTTTTCTGAGGATTTTCCAGGTATTGAACAGGTTCTCTTTTTTTTGTCTGACTGTTTTGCATTTCATTACCATTGGTCTGAAGTTGTGTATAGGGCCATCGTAGTTTTCCTTGAGAGATTTCTGCTTCCTAGTTGTAGCTCGTGTAGGCCGAAATAAGAAGAATGGCCTGCTTTTATCCTTTCTTTCATCTCTGTCATTATTTCATCTGTCTCTCTCGCTCATTCACTCTCTCTCTGGTGTGCTTGTTTACTTTGATTTTGTCACCTGTGTGTCTGATACGTGACATTAACATACACTTTGTATTCGCTTCATTTACCTTTAGAGGTAACTCTTCTAATTCATGGAATGCTTAAATTATATCAATGCTGCTTCTCCCCGGTAAAGCTATGTTGTCTGCATATGCCAGGTACTGCACTGGTTGGGCTTTTTAAAGTTGGTTGGTGTCCTGATGGTTGAGATTCTGATACGTTGTTTGTGATAGTTCATCCTGTGCTCACATGTATGTTTCTCTGGAAGTTGTTTGTGATAGTTCATTTGGTGCGCACATGCATGTTTCTCATAACGCTTTCTAAAGGGATGTTAAATAGGATACATGCCAGTGAGTGTCCTTGACTCAGTGGCCCTGATTAATATGAAAGTTCCTCAAGTACTCTTCCTGTACTTTGATTCTTTTTTGGAGGTAGCCATCGTCATGCTTAAACCAGGTAAGTTTGTTAGAAACTCCAAGTTTCTATAGTTAGAAACTCCAAGTTTCTATAGTGCACTTTGCAGATATTTCCTGTCTAAGCTGTTGTGTAGTCCACATATGGTTGGTGTATGGGGATGTTGTATTCTTAGCATTTCTTCTGGAGACATCTGGTGGTCAAAATATGATCTGTGGTGGGTCTATTCTGTCTGAATTCAAATTGATAGTCACCTAGAATATGTTCAGTAAACCTTTTCAGTTTTCTTGCTATTAATTTGTTGATGATTTTGTAGGTTACATTAATTAGGAAGATTCCTCTGTAATTTGAGCATTCCAGTTTAGATCCTCTCATGTGAATTGAGCGCAGTACCCCTTTTTATTTGGCATTTCTCTTCTTCCTGCCAAATTCTTGATATGAAGCTCTATATTTGTCTATGCAGTTCGTTTTCACTTAGTTTTATAAGTTCCACAGTGATAAGGTCGGTTCCTGGGGCTTTATTATTTTTCATGGTAAAGATCACGCTTTTTGTTTCATAGTTGGTTGGCTTCCCAAAGGGTACAGTTCTTGTGGTAGTTTGTAATCCTCATTGGCTCCACCATAAAAGCCATATAGCATCCCTTCAAATTGTTGTGCCCATCTAGTACCTTTTCCGTGATCAGTTCCTTATCTATAATGCTGATCACTGATAAGATTCCTAATAAAGGCTGCTAGTTGTGCTGTAAGCATGAATAAACAAATCCATGTCTTAATTGAAAGCTATTTTATTTTATTAAAAAAATGTGATAATTAAAACATTTTTATCTTCCCTTATCATTGTATAGGCTATATTTTAGAATGAAAACCTAAAAACATGTTAAAGCTTAGACTGTAGTGATTTGAAGAAGTTGTTTACCGTTTGTGCTGGTCATCACTTTCCATCATATACATTTGCCTTTGTAAAACATCTAACACGGTATAGCTTAAATTTCTTTTAAAACTTTTTCACAGCACTCCCATGTATTTCCAAAAATCTTGTTTTATCTGGGCCTTTTGGGGGGGGGGGGGGGGGGGGGGTGGGTTGGGGTGGGGTGTTTAGCCAGCCTTAGTAAACAACTATATTTTTTTAATTTTCTGAAAAGGGGATGCATCTTTTTTCAGGTTTGCTCAGTTCCTTTTACCTATCCTGATTGCTACCATTTTAATATTTGTTTGCTTGTCTCGCTCTCTCTAATCTTCAAACTGCACCAAGTTGGGTGTCACCTTGTGATGTGTATGCATAATGTGGGGGGGGGGTGTGTGTGCATAAGGTGGGTTGTACGCCCCACATTGGAAAACAATTCCAATGTAAGCCTACAATATTACAATTCATCGTAAAATCACCTTTCTCTTCTAACTTGTAAAATTAGTGTAAATCATTTGTTCCAATGCAAGTGAATAAAAAGCAAACAATTATAAAGTATGTCATTCAACACGTCTCCTCAGGAATAATCATTCATTTTGAGCATCTTCTAAATCTTAATTTACTGTTGTTACTGCAGTTATTAAATCTAACAAAACAGCAGATTTTTCAATTTGTTGATATTACAACTATCAAAGTGTCTCATAGGTGTAATTTTGTAGCTAAAGGTAATTGCATGCTCTTATATTGATATTAGGTGATGCTCTTTAATATATATTAGGTGATTGTTCAAAATATACTTTCCAAAATTTATTTATTATTATTTTTAGGCAAAACAAAACATTTTTGAGTCGACATAGCATCACAGCTTTACAAAGAAAGGAAAAAAAATTGTTTCCAATTATATTAGTTAAATTTATATTTTATATTTTATTACCATATACTCAATACTACTAATATTACAACAAATATTCATTTTTCATTTTTTGTGGACAACGTATCAATCAAGGAAATAATGTCACAAAAAGTCACAATTATAAAATAAAATAAAAGAATTTTCAAACATATGCATGTAATTATCACTTAAAAAATTATTAGTAAGAATTGAATAAAAATAAAAGCTAAGAAAAAAGGTACATTTTTTATTTTATATCAGAGATATCGATCAGATTATCTAATCGGTTAACCAGATGATGCATATACACTCTTGAAAACAATTTCTTTCTTTATTAAAACATAAAAATGTTTCACAAACAAAGGATCTGATATATATACTCTGACCCTTTTACCCTTGTTTTGGAAATGTAATTTAAATTTTGTTTGTTATTGTCATGTTGCAGCGCACATGTAAAAATGTCAGACTTTAAAGTAACCGGTTCATCGTCAAAGATAAGATAAGATTCTGTTATTGATCCAAACAAATGGAAATGTTTTATGATTGCATTGTACAATTTCAGCACATATAAAAAACAATTTGACACAAGACATTTGTAATAAATTTTTCACTAGCAGCCATTCAGTGAGTTCTCTTAGCCATATCAGGGATTTATTAGTTCTTATTAAGATTTGTGACTTAAGGGGGAGCACGCTGGTAAATTCGTACAGATTAGGGAACAAAAGAATTGTTGTATTTTTCAGTCCTTGCCGTGATGGAAAGAATTCGTACCGAACGGACCAATCCTAAGTATCTGTGATGAAGAGGGTGGGTTGTATCATCCAAAATGTGTTTAATTTTACAATAACATCTTTCTTCAAATAGTTCTTCCAGTGAAAGATGTTTAGTTTGTGTTATGTTCCTAGCTTTCTTGATAAGTTGGTTTATGTGGTGTTTATATCAGACGTTGAATTCCCACACCAGCAGATAATACTGAAATTGAGCAGGCTTCCAATTGTTGCACTGCAGAATAAGTTTACGCCGAAATTGTACAGTTTTTTTGAGGAAGGTGAGTCTTTCTGAATTTCTTATACAGCATTTGTCCGTGCTCCTCCATGTTAGCTTATTATTAATGGTGACACCTAAGTACTTATGTGCATCTACTTTCTCTCCACTTTGATTTTTTATGTCGAGATCTGTAATCTGGTGTTCCTCCCTCTTGAACTCAACAACCTTTCCTTTGTTTTTGAGACATTCAGCGGGAGAAAATTTTCATCGCACCAATTGATAAAGCTTGTTACTAAGTTGCGGTATAAGCCTTCTCCTTCAGATAGTAAGCCAATGATGGTGGCATCATCAGAAAATTTTAAGATTGGAATGGTGTCACTTGAGCTTTGAATAACATTGGTATATATTGTATACAGTACAGGGGAGAGAACGCAGCCTAAATGTCATAATGTCCTATGTTTCCAAAAGTGTTCATTAATTGCTACATTTTCATGATGCTGATACAGTTCTTTTTCTTTTGCATTAAGGAGCTTAAAAGACTCCCAATTTTGCACAGCTTGTCTCCTTTATTTTCAGTATCAGAAACTTTTTGGAAACTCAGTATGGCCATGAATCTGTCCTTAGTCATAATTCATCAAATAAGGATTCCCTGGACCACAGTCTTGTAAAATAAGTACTTAAATAAGTACTGTATTCTTATTAAATCCTCTTAGTTGATAAAACTCTTCAATGAAGTTATACCAATTTTATAAACAGAAAGTTTCTTTGGTTCATTGTCCTGCATATTGAGTACTCACAAATATTGCAGTAAATTAGAGTTTGAAAAAGTCTATTTGCTTTTGAAATCTCCTTATATCTCTCTTGTTTAAACATTCATTAGTAAGCAGTATGCTTTTTTTTGTCTGGTCTAAATGCACAAATCCACTTTGAGTCCCACAGTCATTGTTATATAATCATACTCATCGACATCTGCCCATCATAGATGCTGTCAAAATATATTTACAATCTAAATAAAAAGACTTCAAAATAGAAAACAATCTGCCTCAATTACTTTTACTTCAACTCAGGCAACTCAGCTGATTGTCTACAAAATAATATCCATGGATACAGCATTGTTTACATTTGACATTGGGCTAACTGAAAAATAATCATATAACAATAATTTTATAAATACAAATTCGTTTAAGTTAAAACAAATAAATAATGCATTCTATTTTTTATAACCATTTACGAATTTTATACTACCATGAAGAAAGCTAATAATTGGTCTAAGAAGTAGAAATCACAGTATTAGTTGAGTAGAAATGAAAAATCTTAACAAAACTTATTTACTGTTATTATGAAAAGGGTTTGGAAATGTTGGGGGGGGGGGCATTTAATTAATGTTAGATGGGACAATTTTCTTTACTGAGACCTTAGCATGCCTCAAATTTGAAATACCCGATACTTTTTTAATGCTTTTTCTATAAGGGAATATGGGAGGTGGTGATATGAAACCTTTTTGGGTGTTCAGATGGGGAGTGGGGCAAAAATGGTTGTGAAGAACTGCTGTAAGTGGTGGGGGATGTACAATATCTTAACAATAATTATAATCATTGGTCAAAACTAACAGCCCTCCTTAGCTTAAAGTTTAACTTTATTTGAATAAGTTTGAGAACCACTGTGCTAGTGTGTTAAATGTGAAGTAAATTTTGATGGGTAAAAAGAGTTCGAAATGATACTAATCAGAGGCGTAGCGAGGATGTTTGGCGCCCGGGGACAAGATTTGGGCCCAGGGATAAGGTTCATTTTAAAGCGCCCCCTTTTCTTTTTTTCAACTCTCAAACCTGTTATTTTTATCAATAAAATAATATCAAAGCACATTTTGGCGCCCAGTGACATCTGCCCCCCCTTCGCTACCCCTCTGATACTAATACACATGCTAAATTTATTAAGCATTCCTTCATCATGAGCTGTAATCATTCTTCAACAGGAATGAATGTTCAAGAGCAATCACAAGATGAATAGTCGAGAGAAACCACACCTCAACAAGACATGTTCTAATGATCTTCCATCTCATAGAAATCAATCCATTAAATGACAACTTTGGACAATAAGGTATGTGAAATTTTACTATGAAATGAATGAGCGTGATAAGTTGGGCACCTGGGTATAGCAAATAGTAAATGTATAGGAAATGTTCAACATGAATACAGCAAAATATTTGGAAAAAAATACCTTTACCAGCATAACAATCCGTCAACTATACTACCTTAGTGAAAACTTGGGCTTAAACAAAAATAGTAAATATAAAATGAGCAATAGTAATTATTATTTAAGATTTTATTAAATATAATGAAATGAGGAATAGTCATTGTTACCTGTATTTATCAAATTAACAGATGAATCAAATTTCATAGTTATAAAAAAATATAATTATTTAGAGCAGTGGTTCTAAACCTTTCTAATGCCGCGACCCCTTTATAAAGTTCCTTATGTTGTGGCGACCCCCCAACCATAAAATTATTTTCATTGTTACTTCATAACTGTTATGATTCGTAATGTAAATGGCTGATATGCAGAATTCTTTTTCATTGTTACAAATTGAACATAATTTAAGCATTCATTACAAAAAACAATATATTGTGAAATTTTAATTTCTGATTACAAAGAAATGAAATTTTGTCTTGAAGCATGGCATAGCATGGGTAACAGTATTAATTTAACAACAGTAAACTCCTTTGCTACATTTTGCGACAGTATGCTAAAAGCCAACATCAGTGCCAAGGTTTAGATTGTTTCTTTCTTACCTGATCAGAAATGCTCAGAACAGTCTGCACGAGCACAACAAAAATGATCTTCTACAAGTCTACTTCTATCTTTAGGCTTGATTACCAACAAGCTGGAAAACCCTGTTTCACGAAGATATGTTGTTGGAAAGCACAACAGAAAATGATATGACTGCAAACCCTTGATCCAGAATTTTGTAACTGGCATTGTAGAGAAATCATTTCTTGCTGTATCGCTGTCAATCCAGGAAAATCCTGTACTGAGCAATTTTTGTGGAAATTACAGCGACTCGGGAAAATCTTCAACTTTGACTGTGAATGGACTTCTGACAAGTGAAAATCTTTGTCTGGTTCAATATCATGAAACAAGATAATATGGGCAACGTATACATTTTATTTTCATCCAATTTTTTTGGCCAAAGCTGAAATTAAAATTTAAATGATTACATCTTTTTAGGTAAATTGTAGGATGTTGCATGTGACAGCGTCTTCATGGCTAATATTTGCGGATTAATCAATAAGTCCCAATGACTTTTTGTGACTCATTCAGTATTAGACGTTAAATCCATATCGTTATCCTAGCATAGCTGGAACACCATCTTTGCAAACAACCCAAACCTTTTCCAAGAGATATTATGATCTTTCAGAAATAAACCGACTCTGTCAAATACATCACGTGCAGAAAAGAAACTCATCATTAATATACCTTACATAAACTAGTAACTGAACAGTTTGCAACGTCTGTAGATTCATCAAGCTGAATACTAAATATTGGAAGTGGAGCAGATTTAATTTCCTGGATTACCTGATCAAGAATATCAACAGACATGTCATCTGTTTTTCTACCGACAGTGTCGTTAGTTACGGCAATTGCACTCAGCTTCGAAACAAATTCGTCTCCAATCATAATGAAAATTTCTGACATTTCTGCTTTTTTAGCCGGACCAAATCAATCGGTTTCTAAGACCATCGGCATCGAAAATGTGTGTTTTCCAATGGTCTTAGGCGACCCCCATGAAAGGGTCGCGCAAGGGGGTCGGGATCCGCAGCTTGAGAACCGCTGATTTAGAGGATAACCTTTTAATTATAATATCTGAAAAATGTCATGACAGTCACCATGGTCACCGTAGCCTGCTAGTATTATCTAACAATGTAACAGTCGTTATTTTTATGGTCCCTAAACTTCATTCCACTCAGAACTGATACTTTTATATTTCCATGTTTTGATTCCCAACTGCAGTAGATCTGAGAATGAAAGATTGTGCTCTTTGCGAGGAAAAATGCTTAATCTAACATTTATTAACATTCATGCTCCCATCAAAGATATGGAAGGTTGGGGAAAAGAATACTTTTATGAGACACTGGAAAAGATCGACATGATATTAAAATAGTGAGTGACGACTTCAATGCCAACTATTGGCAAGGTAAAGTCTGCATAAAGAATCCAATGACAATGGGATCCGACTCATAGACTTTGCTTCAATAAAAGAGATGTCAGTTAGCAGCAGCAAGTTTCCACTCAAAAAATATACATACATAAAGTTATTTGAACTCACCAGATTGAATTACCCACGTTTTAATCAATCGTTTTAAGGATCAGACTAGACATACTAGATGTAAGAAGCTATCAAGGAGCAGATGCAGACTCTGACCATCTACTTGTAAGGGTTAAATATAAGCAGAGAATAAGCATTATTCACAATGGCCAAAATCAAAGAGAAAAGTGATTACAAAAATGATGTAACAAGTAGAAGCATCACAGGAGGAAACAGGGAAAACAACATAAATGAACAGTGGGATCGGGTTAAAAAAATGCTGTGAAAACATCAGAAAATCAGAAAAAGTAGGAGGATTGCACCAATCAAACAATAGAGTAGGCTGATTTGATCATGAATGCAGACAGACTGTTGAAGAAAGGAACAAAGCCAGAGGAAAGCCATAAAAATGTGTAGGAAGAAAAAGAGGACATGGGGAAAAAGCTAAATGAAAAAGAAGACTTATCAAGGGAGGGAAACATCAGAGCAATGTACATAAAGATGAAAAGAATGGATACCAAGCCAGACCACAAATGTGTGAGAGCCAGAATGGAAATTTCTGAGGACATAATAAGTGCAGACAATAGACAAGATGAAGATTATCAACCACCAAATGGAGGACCAGACCTTTTAATAAACTTTTCAACTCTAGAAGAAACTTCAGACGAAATCAATTCTATGAAAAACCACAAAGCCCCTGGAGAAGATCTCATCACAGCAGAACTTATAACTAAAATTTGTCAAGAGGAGAAAATTCCAACAGAATGGCAAACAGCACTAATAACCTCACTACACAAACTACAAAGGAAAAGGAATTCCCCTATTAAATGTTACATACAAAATACTGACAAAAGTAGTTGCCAAAAGGCTACAGCCTTTCACTGAAGAAATACTAAGTGACTTCCAATGGGGATTCAGACAAAACAGATCAACGACTGATCGGATGCCTATTAGAGAAATGTTACAAACATAATATCCCAGTACATCAACTCTTTTGGCATATGACAGCATCAACCAGGTTGACATGGCTATTCTTGACACTGGCCTTCGACACTGTTCCACACAGCCTTCTTCTACATAATCTCCACCACTACGGCATTACCGGCAACCTTCACTCCTGGCTCTCAACATTCCTAACACAACGTACCATGTAAGTAGTGGTAGACAGCGTCCGATCAGGGAAGGCTACCGTAGACTCAGGAGTTCCACAAGGCACAGTGCTGGGCCCCCTTCTCTTCCTCTGTCACATAAACATCTCAAGTGAGGCTGTTTGCAGATTTGTCTACAGAGAGATAAAAGGCTACGATGATCACAACCACCTCCAAACAGATTTGAAGTGCCTTATGAATTGAGCGAACAATTGGGGCATGAAATTTAATGAAACCAAATGCTACACAATGACCATCTCAAGAGAAAAAAAACATCAACCTATATGTACTCACTAAACTAGACAATTCTTCAACAAGCATCAAATAACCTAAAATGGTCACCCCGTATAAACAAAATATGAATTTAAAAAAAAGCCAACTCCGCCCTTGGTTTCATTTGAAGAAATCTGCGCCACGGCAACTTTCTGCAAACGAAATGCATATCTCTCACTTGTCCATGCACTACTAGAATATGGATGCCCAGACAAGTTCACCATCATCATCCGTCAGCTGTATGATGGTATGATGGCCCGAGTGCAGGACAACGGTCAATCATCTCAAGCATTCCCCGTCACAAACGGTGTAAAGCAGGGTTGTGTTCTTGCTCCCACACTCTTCAGTATTATGTATTCCGCAATGCTGTCTGATGCGTTTAAGGGCTTGCCAATCCGGTTTCGTACTGATGGATCAGTATTTAACCTTAGGAAGCTTCTGTTTGCAGACGATTGTGCCCTCAACGCTCCATCAGAAGCCGTCATGCAACACAGCGTTGATAGCTTCTCTGAGGCCTGCAATAACTTTGGCCTCACAATCAACACAAAGAAGACTGAGGTGATGAATCAGCCAGCTCCCAGTAAGCCTTGTGTTGAACCCAACATCATCATCAGTGGACAGCGTCTCAACCCGGTGGATAAATTTACTTACTTGGGCAGCACCCTCTCTAGATCTGTCGTCATGGATGATGAAATGAATGGCAGACTCGCAAAGCTATTGCCCTATTTGGCAGGCTCCGCAGCACTGTTTGGGACAGGAGAGGTATCCGACAAGAAACAAAGCTCAAGGTCTATAGCGCAGCAGTCCTACCGACACTGCTCTATGGATGTGAAACGTGGACAGTCTACCAGCGTCACGCCAAGAAACTGAATCATTATCACACTACCTGCCTCAGGAAACTCCTCGACATCAGGTGGCAAGACAAAGTCCCCGACACCAAGGTCCTCGCTAGAGCAAACCTACCTAGTATCTTCACCACTCTGATGCAGTCTCAGCTCCATTGAATGGGACACGTAGCCTGTATGGCAGACCACCGGCTCCCGAAACAATTATTCTTCGGAGAACTCACGATAGGCAAGCGCTCCCAAGGCCTCCCAAGGAGGCCAAAAAAAGCGTTACAAAGACACACTGAAAGTGGCACTAAAGGCCTTCAGCATAAACCCTACTCAATGGGTGCAGACAGCCCAGGACAGAGGCAGGTGGAGAGCTGCTGTCAAGAAGGGGGCTAAATCCCATGAAGCTAATAGAATAACCACAGCTGAGACACCCAGGCTTGTCCGAAAGAGCAACATTAGGTCACCGTCTGAAGCAACTATTCCATTCCCCTCGGTGTCATAGATTATTCCGAGCAAGGATCGGTCTAGCAAGCCACCTACGAGCTGACCGTAATCCCAACCCCCCGCCCCTAACCGGATGATTCGATGGTCCTAGTCGACGGACGAACAACCAAATGGTGGGATCATCTGGGACCCACACCTTAAGCAAGACGTGGACAATATGGAGGGAATTCAACGTACCGGGGTGCATTTTATCGCTCGAGACTACAAATCCACCACTTCTGGCTTCGTCACTGGCCACTTATAAAGACTTGACATTCTCTCCCCCCAACACCCACCCCTAATTAAAGACAGACAAGAGGGACTCCGTCTGACATTCTTATATAAAGTGATCATGGGACTGGTGCCGGCCATCCCAGCAGGCACACTGATCAGAGCAAAACGTTCACTAAACACTGAAAATCCCATAAACAATTACACCCCAAACATTAGCAAATGCTTCAAAGTGCCTTAGTGCACAACAGTGCAGTATAAACAATCTTTCTTCCCACGCACAATAATAGCATGGAACCACCTGGACAATGCCACTGTGAACTCGACATCGGTCAAAAGCTTCAAGGCTGCCCTGGCATCAGCTAGGAGCTGTTAGAATAGCAACATCATACCCCCAACGGTTGCACAGATGCCAGTACATGGATTCAGCAAGGAACACAACCAGAACCAGAAACGAAAATATCTTTATAAGACTGATACATAAAATAACTGAAAAAGCGTTTGCTTACGAGGTTTAGGGAGAATATGCAAAGGAATTTCAGATTAGACGAGGCCTAAGCAAGGAGACTCACTATCATACGCTACAACTCTTTAATACTGTTCCTCATGTTGTGGTGACCCCCCTACCACAAAATTATTGTCGTTGCTACTTCATAACTGTAGAGGATGTGTGTTTTCTGATAGTCTGAGGTAACCCCTGGGAAAGAGTCAATCGACTCCCAAATGGGTTGAGAAGCGCTGATTTATACGAAGCATACATATTGACATCTGAGGAAAACCCAAGACCAGCTCTCTACAATCAACCCCTTCAGTATCTTGCATATGCTGATGACTTTGTCAGCACTGTAAGGGAAAAGTAGGAAAGATATATCAAAAGCCTTAATTGAATTAGAAGAATTCAGTAGCCAGAAACTTTTCAAAAGTAAAAAGATATAAGCAAGTGAAACTTGGAACCTAACAAAACCGACAGTAAACCTATTAAACTCATGGGAGAGAAAAGTTCCCAAGAAAGCCAAAGTTTACCTTATATTGCCACTGCTCATGTTATCTATCTTTGTTTATTTTAAAAGAGTTAAAAAGTTGTGTATGACTGATTGAATTACCATCTTTTTTTATGCAAAAGGTCATTGGTGATCCTGTGATTGTAGATATGTATCAGACTTTGAAAGTAGTTCTAGTAGTATTAGAAATGAGTTTAGCATATTACAAGCTGGTGACCAAGGAAGTGAAGTTTAGTTGAACCCATAAACTGTCATTGGTGAGGGATAATATCAGTAAAGTCACTGAAGGAAATTTAAAAGCTCGTGATTTGCCAATTTAAATGGATTTCTCATTTAATAATTCTAAATTATGTAACTAGAGCTCAATCAAAATATTTAATTGCGCTGTATTTAACAACATAACAAAAACGAGATGTAACTAAACCTATGCTTGAATACCAATTCGTTCTTTTAGCTTGGTAGCAATAAATGATTTATCCATTTGGGAAAGATAAGGAGAGGTTATTTTACCGATAACAAATCCTAGTTGATAAATATTTCTTTTATTTTCAGATGGCGTTCAAGAATTGAAGACAAAAACTATGAGGGAAGGGAAGACTCAAATCTTCTTCAGTTGGCGCCAAACAATTCAAGGAATATGAAGAAAAGGGAACATCTCACATTGCTTTAATGAATAGGTGGAGCTTAAATTAATTCAAGGCAAAGAGTATGAGAGAAATTGATATTTTTTATATAAATAAACGTATGTAAAAAGTATGAGAGAAAAAGAAACTATGTATATAAAAGAAATAAATATTTGAAACAAAACAAGAACATTTGGAGTGTTTAAAAATTTATATAAGTTTAAAAAAGAAAATGAAAACATGAATGCTCTTTATTTTAGGGGGAGAAAAACAAAAACTATCCCCGCGAGACTATCTCCAAAGAGATGAAAACATGAATACTCCTGGTGATATACAGTGAGTTATCTTTACAAAAGAAACATGTTAAAATTGATGGTGACTTGTTTGGTAACTTAAGGACTTGGTGAAATCCAAGCTACCTAAAAAATGTAGGCACCTTATTTCACCAAGCCCTCCAAATACACATGTTACAGGCAAAGTGTGAAATACAGGCAAAGTGTGAAATCCACTTCAATTTATTTGTTTATGAAAAGTCCAGGCTCTAAAGCTATAGACAATACTGCTGGATATCTCAACAGTCAATCTATAGAATGCCTGGATTTCATACTTTGCCTGGATTTCATACTTTGCCTGGATTTCATACTTTGCCAGTAAAATGCAAATCAATCCATTATTTATTAACATTTGTTATTTGTCTAAACCACCATCATCTTAAGATCTGGCAAAAAAATATTTACAATGAATTCACATGGATGGTGTTTAGTTTTTGTACAAAAGACATTTGTATGTTTATCACAAGGGGGACATTGACATCATAATTCTGCATGCCCCAGTTATTATTTTATTGCTTGTCGCCAAATCATTAAACCGCATTTGTGCACAATTGGAGTCTTATCATTTGATGACCAGTAATATACAATCTCACACATCCTTAACATATTTACAATGGTATATGTTCAAAGTCTTAAAGGACGTTCACACTACCGAATAGTTACTAGGATTCTTGCCTTTTAAACAAGATTTGTTGAGCACTGAACAAAATATGATGGGACTGTTTATGTAACTTGCCAGCAGAAACTGTACTGGACCAGTGAAATGAAATATGCCAGTCAGCATCTGATATAGTATATAGAGAGCAGCTTGTAGTCACAGAAAGTTGAGAATCCATGTAACAAATCTGCAGTGTAAATGTACCTTTAAAACTACACCATCCAACACTGTATACATCCTTTACTAATACTAGACAACATAGATCTACAAAGTCTTATGCCTACAACAGACCTGTTTACCCTCAAACTCTTAAAATCGCACACTTATCACAAAATTGTTAAATACCTTACATTTATAGTAAAAAAAATAAACCTTCAGTCTATATAATGTTTACACCTCAAAATCGCATATAGTATGCCATAATAGTAAGAGTAAACAGGTCTGCAACAAAATCAAATTTCAAATACATGAAAAGTGAGATTCAAATTATAACATTTAAGAAAACAATAATAAAATCTTTAAAAAATTATGAAAAAATTTAGATATTGGTTCACAAGAACATACACACATTTATTTAACATCTTGAAAGGTTTGGCACTTTATTCAGTTAAGTAAAACCATCCACACAATAACTATCAACAATAAAAATAAAAGTTCAAGTTGTTGGCACTGCTGGTGGTCAAATGTTCATGTTGTTGGCACCGCTGGTGGTCAAATGTTCATGTTGTTGGCACCCCTGGTGGTCAAATGTTCAGGAAGGAAACACTATCTGTTGTCCAATGTTGAAATTTTCGAAGTCAAGGCGTCTTAACTTAATAAAAGATAAAGACTTACCTATTCAGGAGTGTCTCTGTTAGTGTTACAGAGGAAAGAAATCTTTGTGGTACCCAATCATGGATGTATCTCAGTTGTACCCAATCATGGATGTATCTCAGTTGTACCCAATCATGGATGTATCTCAGTTGTATCCAATCATGGATGTATCTCATTTGTACCCAATCATGGATTATCTCAGTTGTATCCAATCATGGATGTATCTCTGTTATACCCAATCATGGATGTATCTCTGTTGTACCCAACATGGATGTATTATCTCAGTGTTACACAATCATGGATGTATCTCAGTTGTACGGAACCCAATCATAGATGCAGTATCTCAGATTACAATCAGATGAATCTCAGCTGTACCAAATCATGGATGTAATATCTCAGTGGTACCCAGTCATGGATGTATATCAATTGTACCCCAATCATGGATGTATCAATTGTACCCTAATCATGGATGTATCAATTTTACCCCAATCATGGATGTATATCAATTTTACCCCAATGATGGATTTAGTATATCAGTGGTAGCCAGTCATGGATGTATATCAATTGTACCCCAATTATGGATGTTGTATCTCAGTGGTAGGCAATTATGGATGTATCATCTTAGTCACACTTAGTGGTACACCATTATGAATGCATCTCAGTCTCAGTTGTATGTTACCAAATCATGGTTGTAGTACCTCAGTTGTACCCAATCATGGATGAAGTATCTCAGTGTTACACAATCATAGATGAATCTTAGGTGTACCCAATTATGGATGTAGTATCTCAGTTGTTATTGTTCGTCCGTCGAGGATCGACGAGGACCATCGAGTCGTCTGGTGACTGATGACTTGCGCGGGTGACTTTGTTTAAAGTGAAGAAGAGTTGCGCGGCGTCTACCTCACTCTCTCGCCCGAGCCCACCATATCCAGTGGCAAGACTCTACGTCAAAACGACCAGGGTGGGTTCGGTTGCAGGAATCGACATTGTTTGTGCCTTCCGGGTTTGAATTCAGAGTTTCTAAGAGAAGCTCTTAGATGAGTTGCCGACCAAGGTTAACGAGTCTCATCCACCCGGGGTGATGTTTTTGCTTGACTGGCCTTTGGCTGGACTTGAACACCAGACCATCAACTGGAGGTTTGCTCAGTTTAGACCATTTGGCCACCCAGTCACCCTGGGCCATCTCAGTTGTACCCAATTGTGGATGCATCTCATTTCTGATGACCAAAATTAAAATTGAGAATAATATCAAAAATATTTTACTATCTATATTTTTTAAGTTTCCAATATATTATGGCATATTTTTGTCTTTATTTCTCACTCTTTCAAACTGAGTATCATTTGGGAGCAATAATAAAAAATTACTAAATCTCATGTAAAATAAAACTAACTAAAAACTGGAAATACATTTACTTAATAGATATTCAGTACCTGGATCAATGAACCATGAAATCAAGAGAAATTGTTTCCTATCAGATCACTTCTTGGAGGAAATCATCCAATGTGTTGATAGAAACAGGGAAATCATCCAGTGTATTGATAGAAACAGGGAAATCATGCAGTGTGTTGACAGAAACAATCTGTAAATAGAGAAATTATAAACTTGCTTGTCTAGTTTAATATTGTGTATTCTGTATTTTTGAAAGGGTCAGATTATAGGCTAACTTAGACGTAAGCCCATGGCCTCAATAATCTCTTGGGTAACCAAATTTTGAAGCTTTGTTTTATAGATTCCAGGGCTTACTAAACAAAACAAAAAACTCTAAAAATTAATGATAAAGGATTTATTTTACAGTCCGCTTGCTGTCCTCTAGGATACCACATTGAAGCTAAATGTTTATTTTTATTATATATTTTATTCATTGTAGTTTGTTTACTGAAGGAGTATTCTTGTCAACACCTTTCGTTTTTTGTTGAATCCTTTTATTCAGATTTTCGCATACTTGGTTTAGCTCATTTCCTTAGATTAAATATTTACATTCTGATGTTAATGAAGAAGGCATTTTGACCTATATTTCCATATATTTTTAAGAATTATAATTATATACTAAGTCCTAAGTTTTGTTTATCTTATGTAAATCAAGTCAGATATATTTTGAGATGGCAAGGTATACAGCTAGTCCTATGAAATCATTTCTCCCTCACAAAAATGGTCAATGTTTCTAAAACTAATAAGTTCAGTGTCTTGCAGTCCCCTATTTTTGTATGGCCTGAATATTTATGTTTGATTTAAAAACTTAAGCAATTTATCATATATTTTTAATGATTTATGTTATTATTTATAATTGTCTATAACTTTTTAATTCTTCGGTGACATTAGTATTACAAATTTTATATGTTAGTAAGACTGTCAAAAGAAAATCTTTCAACTGCCCTTGAAATTTTTTAAGTGAAGTACTGAACAACAAATTTAATTTAATATTCTCATAAAATTAAGATTGTGATCTCTAGACCTACTATTTTTCAACAGTAATTGTTGTTATCACTTTAGTATTAAGTCAAGAATCTATTCAACCCAGTCATGCAGACCAGCATTTTTGAGTGGCAATGTATCAAGTAATTATTCATTTAATGTTATTTCCTAATAACTACAATGAACTTAATGTTAATAAGTTAGAATAGACTACAGTATCAGTAAATAACTACTTTAAAAAATTAAATTAGTTGTTAGTACTACAGGTACAAGTAGTTAGTCTTTTTCCTCCATATTTTGAGTCTACTAATTTTTGTCTTGTACTAGTTACTTGTGATAATTTAATAATTACTATTACCAGTGGTTTGGTAATTGGTATTCTCCTCAAAATTTTCTAACGCAAATCAAACTAAAAAAAAATTGCATTTAAGATAAACTAAAATGGTGAAATATCATTTAACACTTTCCCAAATAATATATAGTATACCCTGTCCCTAGTGACTGGGTATAGCACAACCGTACACTTATAATAATGGGAAAAAGTGTTTCTGGTCATTCCTGGCAACTGGATGGGTTACCCCCATAGTCTTATAACACAGAAAATGGCTCTCTTTATGTTATTTTTCTTTTTTAATATGTGGCATGATTTAATTGACCTGAAACCGAACTCCCTTCATAGATCGTGTATTATCTCCCACTGAAGCAATTTTTCAGAATATTAATGATAAAATGACACAAACAATAGTTGACTGCACCAACAGGGAAGGTGAGAAAAAGCCTACTACACACTGGCGCTCTTTATCTGAACAGCATTTCAGTGGAATTTTTATTTAGCCATGTTGATGGAAATCCTCTTTTTAGGGCAGCATTTTCAATGAAGACATTCAGCAAACTTCTGATTCATATTTGCTTTGATAACAAGGATGGTTGATCAATCCTTTCTGGCTCTTGACATCTTTGAACCCATAAGAGATGTATGAGAAGCATTCCTGAGTAATTTGGCCAGGTATTATGTTCCTAGAGAGAACATCACAGTAGGTGGACAACTGGTTGGTCTCAGAGGTCGGTGCAGATTTATTCAATGTATGATATATGCCAAGCAAGCCCGAAAAATATGGAATAAAACTCTTCTTACCCTGTGAATCGTCTTCGAACTATCCTCTGAAGAGCTGCCCATATCTCTTCAAATTCAAATAAAATGTAAGTGCCCTGCCAGCAAAGAGAAATATTGGAATATCCCCAGAGATTGTGATTTCTCTCACAAGGAACTTCATTGGAAGTAGCCAAAATTTCAGAACAGCCTATTATTTCATTCCCCTAAAACTTGCAAAACCAATGGCAGAGAACAGACTCACCCTATAGTTGGAACAGTGAAACGGAGCAAGATGTTCCTACCCAATAATAATGTCTGCTCCCCAAAAAATCAGTGTTTTTGTTCAGACAGGAAACAACCTTGTAAAAAACCAGAGCTCAAGGCAGAAAATTGTATTGCTCCTGAACACAATACACAATCATCCAGATATAGAAAGTGAAACTGAATGCAAGAAACCAGAGATAACAACAAAATCAAAGGAGGCATATATGCCATGGACCAAATGGCGAAGGTGTTCTCTGTGAATACAAAAAAGTAAAAGATGGCCTTTGGTTGTGTTTTTCAACATTGTTGACTTGGCATCCACTGCAGCCAATTACAGACAGCCAATATTGACATTGCACACAAAACATCCCCAGTGTTTTGAAATCTTTACAAACACTTCAAATAGCTGCCCAAACCACTTCAACTCAGCAAGTTTATTAAGACATATTTATATTTGCAAAGACCATTCTGTTCTTTTATGTATAAATTGTGCAAGCTGAGGTGCAAAGCCCCTATTTTCCATGTGTACATGTGACTGTTCTGCTTTGAAATAGTATGTTATGTTGAATACATGTTAATGTTATTATTGTTAGTACCAGTACCCAAATGGATTTAGAATACAGTGGAACCTCTCATAACGAGCACCTCTCATAACGAGTCATTTGCATAACAAGCAAAAAAAAATGTTAAGAATTTGCTCCCTTAACGAGCGACATTTCACATAACGAGTTACACAAAAAGGGGAAGTCCCCTTTTCCCGACATTCATTTGTAAGCTGGGACTACCGCGCCGATGCATTAGTCTGTGTTTAGCACTCGGTCTGTTGGCGTATTGTTTTCGTGTGTGATCACCAGTTTTTACAAATTTTGTATTCAGACAGTACCGTATTCGAAATTTTTTATGTGCAAAGTGTAATAACCTGTGCTAAAATCTCTTCGAAGAAAAAACCACAAGAAGACAATCATAAGAGAGAAAAAATAACTGTTGAAATGAAAAATAAAATCATTGTAAAGAGAGAACAAGGTGTGAGCATGGCTAATCTAGCGCGGGCATACAATTGGTCTAACATCAACGATCTGCACTATTTTCAAGAACAAAAACAAAATTAAGGAGATGGATGCTTCAAAGGGGGTGTCAAGAATGTCTTCGAAACGGTTACATATTCTTGATAATGCTGAGAGGTTGCTTCTAATATGGATAAACGAGAAGCGATTACAAGGCCACACTATTAACGAAAACATTATTTGTGAGAAGGCGAAACTTATTTTCACCCGATACAATTTTCTAAATTGTATTCCAAGTTGTTTTTTATTTGAAAAAATGTTAATATCATTTTTTGAAAAATTAGTATTTTTTCAACATGGAACGCATTATTGTATTTTACATTGGTTTGTATGGGAAAAATTGTTTCGTTTAAAGAGTGTTTCGCTCAACGAGTAAGATTCTGGAACGAATTATGCTCGTTATGAGAGGTTCCACTGTATTTATTTATTGTCAAAAATTAAAATTAATTTTATGGATTACACAGACTCAAATAATCAATAAATAACAACCAAACAATAATGTTCATAAGCCAGTTTAGAAGTTTTTTCCTATTAAATTATGCTTGGGACTGTACAAAAAAAATTAGTCACTTTCGCATGCTTTATATTATATACTTTATATAATTGCAACCATCAAGGCCAAGGTTCTAATTCCAGCTACCTGGTGGATTAGGGCGAGTATGAGAAAGGTTATTAAAAAGGAGACTCGAGATACCAGCAATCACAGTCTGTCTCTGGGTGTATTACACCCAGTTGCGGTGGAAAGGGCTTGAATAGATATATATTTACATTGACATTCTTTAAAGGCTGCGACTATTCGTACTGGGGTACCATAAGTGAGAGATTGGGATACGATTGTAAACTTACTTCTTCAGTTTAACTAAAATAAACTACCACAAATGACATCCAAATAGCTTGAGTCTAATGGTACCCGAGTGCGAATGGCGGCGCTGCGTGTCTGGGTCCATTTTGACTCAGTGCTATTAGGACGTCATTTTTAATGGTAGTTTATTGCAGTTAAACTGAAGAATTAAGTTTACTAACAGTCCATTCAATACCTCCTTTTGTCTTACAAACCTAACAATAAAATTTTAAATAATTTTTTAATCCAAACCTCTCACTTATGGTACCTGGGTACGAATAGCCACTTTGTTCTTTAAAAACCTAAATTTAGTAAATTAAATAGCTTGATTTTAAATTAATTAATCTTAATTAAAATATACCTATGCCTATGCCTATACTAAAATACATAATTTTACTTCACACAGTACCCCCACCTAACACACACAACAGTTCAGAACAATCAACTAATGTTTGGGTTAATTGAAAGGACGAATGCCACGGCGTCTTTTGGCGGGTGTTCATTATAATTGCAGTGAATTAGGGTTTAGGCTTAGGCTTAGGTTAGGCATAGGGATCGATTTAGGGATACATTCGTGAAATTCGATAAAATAGTGGCATTCGTCCTTTAAATTTACCAATGTTTGCTTTGTATCTTGAAAAATCTTTGTATCTTGACAAAGTTATCTTAATAGTCAACAAAATAATTTAGGTAAAGTTATTCAAACCACAAAAGAATTCTTTATTCTAAGGAAAGCTATTAAAATTATGTTGATCAAAAAATATTTTTGATATAAAAGAGTACTCAATTAGAGGTAACTCAAAAAAATTATTTTTTACATCAAGGTGACAGCAGTTAGTTCCCATACTTTCATAAAGAATTAGGAACAGTAACCAAGTTAATACGATCTTTCACCAAGGAGACAAGAGTTAACTTTCTTGCAGCGAATAAATAAAATTACCGTAATATTTAATGGGAAGTTATCGCTGTCATCTTTAAAAATCTGTTTATTTTAATGGTTGCTTCCCTTTGACCGTATTTTCGCAAAATTTAGCGGGGAAAAGAATATCTATTTCAGGCATTTATGTTACTGGTGTTTACACTAAATTCTTAAGCTAATATAATTGGATTTGTGCACCTGTTACTTTTCTGAAATAATTTTACATTTTTTAAATATTTAAAATACTTTTTAATATAAATTTTAATAGAAGTAGTCAAAATGACTTTTATACTTATAAAGAGAATTCTTCTGGGATATCCTGTTCATTATTATAATAAATTCATTTTTGTTGTTGTTGTAAATTTGATTTTAAAGCATGTTTTCTTTTTGTGTAAATAATTTATTAAGAAAATATTAAAAATACTTTCTATTTTTAATATTTATAAACTGATATGAAATTTATCGTAACAAAGATTTATACCCTATGATTGTTAAATTATTTTTAAAATTTCAAATTAGTTTATACCTTACTAGTAAGGTCAGTTACTTTATACTTGTTAGCATTGATAAAAATTAATAAGCTTTGATTTGGGACATATTACCCAACCTTGCCTTGCAGGCTGTCATTCAAAAGAGCTCACGTAGAAAGTTCAAATTCAAACATTCTGATAATGGTAAAATTGATATCGTATTCTAGAGTTATACTTATGTCATGCTCCACTTGGTTCTTTTATCCCCTGACACTGGGATTTCTTTTCACCTTATGGATCATCTTGGTGATTCGAAAGCACATTGTGAACATAAACTTTAGTTGCTACAAACTGTTTTTGGTGTTAAATAATGTCATGTTTAGTGAGACTTTTTTATTTGTTCTTTGAAAATTGTTTTAAATAGTCATAAATACTATAGCAATCTTTTGAAGATAGAATATTTTTTAAAGTATTTAATGGCTTCAATCAGACATCCCTTCCCCATCCTACTTTTGTTTTTTAAATTCGCCACCCCTAATTACTTACTATATGTGAAAACCTTCTTATCGTAATCATCAAAAAAATTCAAATTTACTACTCATGTGCTTTTGTTAAATCAATATGATTTGATTGTTAAGCTTTCCAGCCTTAGACACATGTCTGTAGTATTTGTTTGTCAGTAACTTTTACAGTGATGTGTCACTAGTTATTTGATTAATAGTCAATTGTCTCGTCATGTGTAACTAATGATTTGTTAGTTAGTCACTTGTCTAGTTATGTGACTCTTGTGATTTGTGCTATTCAATTGTCTAGTGATGTTGGAAATGAATGCATAAATTGAATCTTCGTCTAGTGAGGTTTTTAAATGAAAGCACAAGTTGAATAATTGTCCACTGATGTTCGAAATGAATGCACAAGTAGAAACATTGCCTAGTGATGTTATTTAAATTTAAGTTAATATTTAAATTTATTTAGCTTTAGATTTTGACAACATCAATAACTGTAAATACATTAATATGTACTGACAGGGTAATGCTCAGGTCACACGATCAAATTCCTGTCAAATTTCTTCAATATGCGTCAAATTTTAGTATGAAGGCACTATTTTGTGTGTGGTTTCTTTGTTGAGATTTTGTTCAAAATTTGATCAAATTCTAAGTAAGAAAGTTTAGTCTCTTAACAGATCATAAACCATTAATGGCACTAAACAAAAAGAGAATAGCCAATAACAAGATCAACAGATAATCTTTAATACTCTATCAATTGAAATAAAATCAATAAAAGGCAAAAACAACATTGTTGCTGATTTTTGGTCAAGACAAATTGAGTATAAAGAAAATGACAAAAACATAAAACATATTGAACTTATGTGGATTGTCATACCATACTATAGTTATTCTATATTTATTTTTTTAGTATCAGTAATGTGTGTAACAGACCATGTTACTTATTCATATGACATGGATTTTTTCACAGGACACTAACATTTGCTCTCACAGCACTAACATTTGCTCTCACAGCACAAAGGCAAAGTGATTTGAAGGAAAAGAATAGAAACACGAGAAAAAAGGAACTAAATTTTTATAGTGTATGGAGAATTCATTTTTTCTTGAGTGAAGGGAGTGAACGACATAATTTTAATGGAGAAGGTTGACATGTTGTATTTTTCAGATGGATTTAATGAATTAATTATTAGATATATTTTTTTAAGTGTATGGATATATATTTTTCATACTACACTATCAATGTTCGAACAATTCTGATGTCAAGGAACCATGTGATGTATTTATCAAATATCTAAATAAAGTACTGTGTAATTTTCATTGGACCTTCTAAGGCTTCATATCGCCCGTACAGTGCCTCAAATTAAATGTACTTATTACTTCTTGGCGGGGAAAGAGACAGTCGTTGTAAAGGTGAATGAGATAGTTACATTGGCAAATCATCACTTGCACTGAAGAAATAAAATACATTAGCTCACATTTCCAAGTAACATTACATCATAAACGTTACATATGATAACTGGGAAATATAAATGTTTATGCTTTAAAATGAGTGTTTGTGTGATAACTTTATAATGTATATATTTTATGTATTTTTAAGAGTAATTAATAAAATGCATCTTTTTTTTCTCCAGAAATTATTAAACACACAAAAGCCACATTTACAATACCCTAACTTGAGAGACGATGAAATGACAAGATTTCTATTGTCAAAGATGATTGTGACATCCTATTTTCAAATATGCAAATACTGCAACTAATGGTAGTGCTTTTTGATTACTTCATTCAGCACTGCTTATTTTTTAATAAAATTTATACCAATTTGTTTCTGAGTTCTTGTGAAATCTGTGATTGAACTTGTATTTGTATCTTTTAAATCAGTGTTTTATCTGGAAGTTATTTTTAAAAGGAGATAACCACTCCCTAAAATATTATCTTTCACAGTTTAAATTAGAATACCAGTATATAAAAAGTATACATAATTGTACTCAATATAATTTTTAAAATCTAATGCAGTGTACTACAAATGAACGTTCTGTTCATTTTAATACATAAATCAGGAATGATTTCCCTAAACTTGGTAAAGGGATGTCAACAAAAATATACCGGGTTATAAAAATTGTCAAGAGCTGGAGAAGATGTCCAGAGAATGGAAGAAATGGAAAGAAATAGTTAATGGCCTATTTTTCACTGGCAGTTGATCAGACTGAGAAGAGGAGTACTGCTAATTCTCTGCTACTACTAAGTAGTCATTAGTGTTACAGTTACAGGGTTATAGTATATATGCTGTACAAGTAATAAGCCTATTTACATTTACCTTTCAATTACATCATGCCCTTTGCCGATTTATTGTCTAATTTTTCTATTAATTCTATTAAATCTTTTTCTAAATTAAGTGCATTATTATTACTTCGAGGCTGCTGTTGTTTTGATAACTTAGCTTAGTCAATGTAAACACGACCTAGTGACCTAGCTTGATGAAATTCTTGTTAGTGTTTGTTCATGTGATATGGAGGTTGCATTAATCATACAGATTTTAAGAAATTTGCATGCCATCAAAATTTGATCAAATAGTGATTTGAAAGTTATGACAAGGCTTCATACAAAAATTGCATCAAATGTATGAACGAAAATTTGATGACAATTTGATCGTGTGAACTGAGCATTAGGGTAATTCATTCAGCTCATCAGTCTATTTGAACCAACTGGTCAAAGTATTACATTTTATCATTCAGTCTTCATGCCAAGACAGGTTAGGGTAATTAAAAAGTCTATATTAATAGTTTTTGTGGAGCAGCACATTCATACAGCAACAAGGTCACATTTATTTGAATTACAAATGAAAAATAGCATGGGTTTAAAACCATTAATGTTAAAGTTTGAGTGAATGAAACAATGAACAGGTTGATTGAAAAGTCTAAAAATTTTAGTTGTGTGTTAGTAGAAATTTATTTTATTAATAATTTGGTAAATTTGTTTACTTGGGTTGAAACGTTAAGGTGTCAGCCAAGATGGTGTGTTGTACACTCAGATGAGAGTCAAGATGGTGTGGTGTACATTCAGATGTCAGCCAAAATGATGTGGTGTATGTTCAGGTGTCAGACAAGATGGCGTGGTGTACATTCAGTTGTCAGCCAAGATGATATGGTGCACAATCAGCTGTCTGCCAAGATGGTGTGGTGTACATTACGGTGTCAGCCAAGATGGTGTGATGTACAGTCAGCTGTCAGCCAAGATGATATGGTGCACAATCAGCTGTCAGCCAAGATGATATGGTGCACAATCAGCTGTCAGCCAAGATGATATGGTGCACAATCAGCTGTCAGCCAAGAATCTATGATATAGGTTTACTGAAACGTCTTGGTTTTCACCGCCAAGTCACTTGTGTAGAATGCATTAACCTGGAAGTGAAAAAACAAAATATTAAAATAATATTATTTACTGTCCTTTTACAAGAATATTTTTATTCATTTACTTCAACTGCTTCATGTACTTCATCTACTTCACTTTAGCTGCAAGACTCATAGAAGATGAAAATATGTGTTGGTTATTGTTACATGTAACAAAGACTGCAATGTCTACATCAAAGTTATGCATCTGAAAAAAAAACAATATAACAAAAGAAGCATTAGTAAAATTTAAGAAAAAAAGTACTCCTATATCATACGTGTCAAACTTAAGGCCCGTGGGCCACATTAGGCCCAGCGTACAATTATATCAGGCCTGAGAGGTCTTGACCGGCGTACAATTATATCAGGCATGAGAGAGAATTTTAGGCTCAAATATTTTTAATGGCCCTGCGATATAAAGTGCAAATCATATTCCCTAATAATCTGCCTTGTCCAAGGATAGGCTACCTGAGAGCGTTCTCGCTTTTTCTATCAAAATAAGCGACAACAAAAGTTGTGTAGTGAGTGGATGTTTGTCGTTACAGTAACCTAGCAACATTCAGTTGCTCAGTTTGGATAGGCGCATAAGAAATGAAAGTGGTGTAGAGCCTGGATATTACATCACACTTTCCTGCTATGGCTAACGTGTTATCAATCTGTACCTACTTTGTGGAGATAATGTGGCTGTGATCAAGGAATATAATCTGAGACTAAACATCAAGACAAGTTAAAATTTCTTAATGCAGAGTAGAAGCAACAGAAGGTAGAAGAATTGAAGAGGAATGTTTTTCACCAAAGCAAAATCACATACTGAAGCTGCTGTGAAAGCAAGTTTTATTGTGGTGAAGGAGCTTACAAAATTCAGGCCAACCATTTACAGCAGGAGCTTGTGAAGTGCTGCATGATGAAAGTGTGTGACGTCTTGTGTGTGACGTCTTGTGTGTGACGTCTTGTGTGTGACGTCTTGTGTTCAGAAAAAAAGGAGATGTTTGCAAATGTAAGTCTTAGCAGAAATACCGTTTCTGTTCGGGCTTGTGAGATGGCCACTGATGTGAAAACACTAGCTGATCGAAAAAAGACAAACACTTTGTTGCATTCTCACTTGCTGTCGATGAAAGTAATGACACGACTGCCACTGCACAGCTGACTGCCACTGCACAACTGACTGCCACTGCACAACTGACAGCCACTGCACAGCTGACTGACACTGCACAGCTCGCTATCTTCATCTGTGGAGTGGTCTCCAGTTTCAATGTTACAGAAGAGATATTGCACATGGAATCCATGCATGAGAAATGACAGGAAAAGAAATGTTTGATAATGTATGTCAAAGTTTAACCAACATGAACCTGCCTTGGGACAAACTAGCTGGACTTACAACAGATGGAGCACTGGCGATGAACAGCGAAAAAAGGGGACTAGTTAGTTGGAAGGATGTGGTTAAAAATGCAGGATAAATTTACTGGTGGATTGATAGCATATCACTGCATCATACACCAAGGCTCGCTGTGTGGTAAAGTCCTCAACATGGAAGGTGTAATGAGCACTGTTACACAAACCGTCAACTTTATCAGAGCCAAAGGTTTAAATCACAGGTAATTTCAATATTTTTTGTGCTGGAAATAGACTCAAGAGTTCGGCGACATGCCTTATCATACAGAGGTGCGGTGGCTAAGTCTGATAAAAGTTCTTAGTAGATTTTTCCAGCTGATTGATGAAATCTCTCAATTCATGGACAGCATTGGGAAAGACTCCACAGTTTTTTGGGTTAAAAATAAAAAGCGACTTCAACCTGCAGCTCCAGGCACGGGACCACTTGATCACTGATATCCCCGATGCAGTGAAGGTATTTCAAATGAAGCTGTGCTTCAGGGAGACACACATGCAACTTGTCTTCCTGTTCTTGTTGCCAAGCAATGTTGAACCAAGTCAACCTAAGTCATAGATGTGGAAACTGCACCTGCAAATTTGTAGATGAAGCTGATAGAGCTGCAGTGTAATGGGAAGTTTAGAAGGCTTCCAATTGTTGCGTTGTATAATAAGTTAATAACTTGTTTGTTTACACTGAAATAGTACATTTTTTAAAGATAGAAAAGTCTTTGGTTGATTTTTTAATAAAAAATTTGTCTGTGTTCATGCCATGTCATCCATCCATCCTTGAGGCGCTATGGCCCATGTAGGGCTTTGGCCTGCCTCACTACTTCCTTCCACTCAGACCTAACTAATGCTTTTCTTTTCCATGCTTGGATTACGAGCTGCTGTAGATCTTTTTCCACATCATCCATCCATCTAAGCCTAGGTCTGCCTTTGAGCCGTTTTCCTCTGGGGGTTTGGTGATGTACCCGCTTCCTTCTTCTGTCATTTGGCATTCTCTTTAAGTGTCCTGCCCAGCGTAACCTGCCCTTTTTTATTTCTGCTACTAGCGTGGGATCCTGATATGGACTGTACAATTTCGGGTTGGTACGTATTCTCCATCCATATTCATCCTTTGTCATATATTTCCCGGAGAAATTTTCTCTCCCATGTGTTTAATAGGTTTACTGCTGTTTTTGTTTGGATATTAAGCAATGGTAGCATCATCAGTAAATTTAATTATTTGAACGGTGTTGCTTGGGCTCTGGGTATTATTGGTATATATTGTATACAGGACAGGGGAGAGAACGCAACCTTGTAGTACCCTGGTACATATTTCTCTACTTAATGATATTTGGTCATTCAACTTGAAATATTTGTTAAAAAGTTCAGTATGCTTGCTTGAAAAGCTAACATATAAAGCTTTTTAATCATAAGGTTTGGTTGGATAGTGTTAAATGCTGATGAGAAGTCAAAGATTGATTGATTGAATACTTATATAGCGCTAAGTATCCATGCTATTTTAGCATGCTCACTGCGCTCTCAGTGATGGCATCCGGGGTGTCTCCGGGGTTGTCTGAATGATTCATGGTTTGTCGCCTGTAGGGGACGCCATCTCCGGGTTTGAATTTAGAGTTTCCTTCTTAGATGAGTTGCCGACCAAGGTTAATGTGTCCCATCTACGCTGGGTGCTGGATGGGTTTATGCTTGACTGGGCTTTGGCTGGAATTGAACCCCCGGCCACCAACTTGAGATTTTCTCAGTTTAGACCACTCGGCCACCCAGCACTTCCAAGCACCCTAGCATATTTTTTAGAACTGTCTAGGTGATGGTAAAGTCTTCCAATACAGTAAAACCTCCGTTTTGCAACCCTCGCTTAAACGACTTCCTCCAACACATGACCGAAAAAAAATTCACCAATGCTTTGTAATATATAAAGACCTCTCTGAAACGACTCCCTCAAAAACGCGACTTGCAACCTTCAAATAATTCAATTTAGCCACCTACCACCTGAAAAAGTCAGATTCCAAAGCACTGCTATATTTGTACGTTTGGAGAAAACAGTTTCGTTTACGACTTTTAACAGCAGGTGATGCACTAATGCAGCTAGGAAGTTGTGAAGGGGAAATAACGCTTGCACCGTACATTTGTCTTTCGAAATACTCCAAGGAGATGGCCAGTTATGGCCTGAGCAGGGGCCTTTCAGACCTTGCTGACACCATGTCTGGTGTTCAAAGAGACATACTTAAAGAACATGCACGGGTGGGGGGATCATGAAAACAAACAGAAATAACAGATTTCTTTCAATAAAAAAAAAACTATTCAATGACAGAATAAAAATAATTACAACAATATTAATGCGCTTATCTAATGCATACATAGTTATAACTCTAAGCATGTACTCAGCACTTACACACGTTTTTAAACAACTACCAAACCAGCATTGGAATTAATGAGGAATAGGAAGATAATGACTGTATATGTTGTGAGACAATTTGAGTTTATATTGGTTGTGAGACAGAGTTTAGAGACAATATGAGTTTAAATTGGTTGTGAGACAGAGTTTAATCTATAATTCTGAATGTAAGATGGTGCCTATACTTAATGGTATGTGTATTTTTTTAACTTGTTTACTTAATTTTCTAAGTGTTGTTTTTTGAAAATGTCCTACCTCTTTTTTAAGACCCCCCACCAAATAACTCACTTGTTTCAATGGCAATTTAAAGGTTGCAAAACTGAAGTTTTACTGTAATAGTAAGATGGTATCCTCTGTATTATTTCTGTAGGTAATGTCTTCACATATGTAATAATACCAATAATCATAATGTTCATATGAATTAATCTTTAGAATGCTGTTAAACTTAGTATTACAGTTGTAGTTTTATTGTTGTTGTTTTTTTGTTTGATTGTAGGCACAATTTTTAAAAAACCTACTTCAATTGGTCATCCTTGTCATGGTAAAGTTTTAAGTCCAGTTTTGACATCTTCATATGAAGTTTTCAATTTCTAGCTTGGTCATCTGCATGTGATATTTTCAAAGTCCAGTTCTCACATCTTCATGTGAAGTTTACAATGTCCATCTTGGTAATCTGCATGTGAATTTTTCAATGTTTAGTTCTGACATCTTCATGTAAAATTTTTAAAGTCCAGTTTGGTCATCTCCATGGCTTTCATTAATACATTTAACCAACCAAATTTGAGAGGAGACTCATCTGGAGGAATACAATTTTAAACATAATTTACACTTCTATTCTATTCTAAACTTAATATTTTAACCATATTTCTTGTCTAAATTTAGTATTCTACTTCCAATCTATATTTAATATTCTAATCACACCTCTAGTATAAACTTATTATTCAGGTTCATTAAGTAAACATTCTGTTTTAAACATGACACGACAGATACTTAAGATGAGCTCAATCAGGGTGAATTCTTTCCCTCAAAGTTAACACTGAAAGTTATGCACTGATTTGTTCAACAGTCTGTTAGAATTTAACAGAGTGCTCCTCTGGCTTTAACAAAATCAAACAATCGCTCTTAATTAAAGTTAATATTTGTCACTAAGGGAGTGAAGTTTTGTGGTATATGATGCCTGATTATTGCACTTGAGACACACATCAGATGTGTCTAAATTGCCCTGGTTTAAAAATTTTGTCTTAGAAAGAATATTTGCTGGATATGTGCTAAAAATGAATAGATACAATGTAATCAAAACACATTATTTGGATAAAGAAAAGAATCTTATCTTACCTTATCTTATCTTATAGTGTTGAAATGTAGCAAAAAAGCTGCAATGGTAAAACATCAAGGGTAACTTTTATGGTCCTGAGCAGAGCTATCCAAATGGGACCCTGATGGTAAACTCCTTCACTTTGAGTGTCACTCATTGAAGAATGTGTTCTCTAATCTGTATCACAAATTAATTCTGACTTTGTCATACAAACACACTCATACATTTTTACACTGGCTATTTATTTTAATACATTTGAGATTAAAAATAAATATTGTGAATTTTCATTAACTATAAAACTAAAAACTGTAAATGTTAACAAAAT
>CAXITT010000438.1:622567-633447 GCA_964033795.1 Lymnaea stagnalis
TCTCAGAATAGTACAATACTGAACAAATTAGTACACTTGTAGCAATAAAAGGGGCACATTCTTTAACTGAGTACACATTTTATAAATATTTAAATACCTTGTGTATTGATGACGCTTGCTGAACTTTTAAGCTGCTGGAGTTCTTTTGCACTAAAAGTTTCATCCAAGTCCAAGCAGCTTCCTGATTTTCTCTCCTCTGTTGTTTTTGGGCTATTATTTTGTTTCTTGGTCTGTGCATGTTTTCAGGAACATAGAGAATATTCTCTTGCACGCAGCACTGGAGTGAGGTATGGTGAGGATCCCTTTCACTACATGGCAAGATTCTTAAGGGCTGGGTGCTTTTGGAAAATTGTTTGCAAAATCCTGTCAACTCTTACCCCATCCTCAATGTTCCTCTGCTGATGCCTATCAAACTCTTCATAGATGGTGTCAACATCAGTCCCTCTGGGGATCAGAATGGGGAATCTGGAATCCTTGTCTCTGGGGGTGTACTTTTCTTTGTTTTGCAGCATAGTCTTTGCCTGAGATCCAACAATCAGGTCAGCATTATCTTTCTGACTGCTTCTTAGCTTGTATTGGAACTGAAGTTATTATAATAAACCATTTAGATGATAATTTAAAACAAAAGAAATGTATTAAATTTGTCCAACTAACTACAGCATAAATGCATACATTAACATAACCAATCTACACAAGCTCATCTGGTCAATACCATTAACTGCTGTTGGCAAGAGAAATCTACTGTGCAAGTCACAAATTAGGCTGCAGGGGTTCTCCTTCAGCATGATGATCATGGCTTCTTCTGCCTGCAGTTGGACAAGTACCTGTAAAAATAACCATGTGTCATAAAAATACTATTAAGTACAACAGTATGGTAAGGTAAATAATAAAAAATTACTAATGTTCACTACAGACGACTTTGCACAAAATAAAATGAATCGTACGAAAATATTGCTGGTCCAATGAAATGTGAGTAAAATTATGCAGCATCCAAGACTCATGAAATATAAAAATTCATCTCACCTGCATCATCTTCCTGAAATTTGAATAAAATTATGCAGCCTTCAAGACTCATGAAATATAAAAATTCATCTTACCTGATCATAAACTTTCAGTGTGTAAGACAAGAAATAGCAGTTAATTTGATTTGTTGGTGACCACAAAAAGTCATAAATGGCATCAACCTGCTTCACAGAGTAAGTTGTGCAATGTCCTTCCTCAACTGGGGGTAGACAGGAAGCCCCACTTTTTAGCTGCAAGATGCACCAGATGGAGGCAGCGTCATGCCAGATAAATCTCTTGCTCTCCTTTAATAAAACTGTATACTCCATTGTATTGGCCAGTCATCACATTGGCATTGTCACATCCTAATGCAATGCAGTTTACCCATTGTATTGGCCAGTCATCACATTGACATTGTCACAGCCAAATGCAATGCAGTTTACCCATGAAATGCCCTGTGAATTCAATTCATTGGCCATGATCTTAAATATATATTCTGTCCTGTGGCCGAGGATGCTTTGTACACCGGCAAAGCTAGGAGATAAGAATTTACAAGGCCACCCTATCCTTCAATGGTGACCTCTGGAGAGTACTGCTTTTTGTCTGAGTCTTTACTACCATCAGTAGCAATACTGAATGGCAATCTCGGCATCCTAATGGCTAATTTCTTCATAGTCATTGCAGACATTTTTAAAATCATAGCTTTGCTATATCTCTGCCACATTTTATATCTGATATGAATAAAAGAAAATTAAATAATAAAGATATTAATGAAAATGTCTGGTATGACACTAAAATAATTATTCCTATGGCACAAATCACCTTTAAAGCTGCACTCAGAAATTTGCTCTTTTTATTTTATTAAAACATAGCTCCTACACAAGCTACTTGATTTTGGAAAAGTGATTTTGAATTTAATATTTTACAAAAATATGTCAAGGATGTACTTTTTACTCAGTGCTTCTTTAAAGGACTTACAGGCTTTGATTTAAAAATGTTTTTTGCAATCGTTTTGACACTCAATAACTACAGCAAGTCGTTGAGGGGATATATTGTTTAAGGGATAGAGCTGTTTTGTGGGTTCTAAAAATAAATTTCAATATTTCAAATGGGACTAACTAGATATTAAAAAATACGAAGTGGATGCGTACACCGCGGCGGTGTACCTAGCGAAACCATCGGCTTTGGCCTGCGTAAACCGCGGCGGTGTATCTAGCGAAATCGTGGGCTTTGGCCTGGGTACACCGCGGCAAAAATGTACCATTGGTCTTCTTTTAAGATATACTTGTAGTTGCAGATCTTGTGTGGTCAAGTGGTAGAGTGGACGCTTGGCGTTAATATATTTCGAGATCAATTCCCAGTAGGGGATCGAGTTTTTGTTCCTCCTATTTTAGTTTTAAAATATTTTGTAGCAAATTAAACAATTTAAACATATTTTTAAATATTGTATTAAATTATATATATATATATATATATATATTATAGTGTTTCAACAAGTTGTGCCAGCCTTTGACTTTGAAAATACCGGTAAATTTAGTAATAAGACATTTAGACATTAGAAAATAAACTTAAAGTTTCTGAAAGCGCATGTATAGTGTATGTAACATGTATAACAGAAACATTTTGAATACTAAGTGATATCCTATTGTATTTCAACAATCTTCGTGTAGTTGAATATTTACATTTTACTTTTACGAACACCCAAAGAAAATACCAGTATATCATTAATATCATATGAGTATGAATATTAATGTCATTATTGTGCATGGTCGTATTTCAACCTTGAACCATCTTGCTTTCATCTTGCCTTATGCATTGGCAAAATGTACACACGATATCAAAGGTTCATTCACAACACTCAGTTTCACAGCAAATCTTTTGAAAACACCTCGATTTTAGAAACTTACGTCTATAGCAAAGCCATAGGAATAGGTCTGCGTTTACCCTTTTCATGACGGAATTTGTTTCCAGAATGGCATGGCATGTGCTATTCTCAGGGTAAAACATGACGCTTTCTCACAGAAACCATTGCACATTGGGCTTGGGACAGGATTAGCACTATGTCAAAGTTTTTGTATTTGTTGTTGTTTTTTTTTTTTAAGAAATCGACCCTTGCCGGGGTGGGGGGTGAGTTATGGGCAGAGGCTTAACCAAAAAAAGGGCCTACACAATCCACGGCTCTGGATAAGGGTTGTCCCCAAAGGACGTCCGCACAACAAACTTACCTTTTGCATCACCCCCCCCCTCCGCCGGCATTTTTTACTAACGTGTAATGCCAATGTAAAATTTAAATCAATGATATTTAATTATTGTTAAAAGACTTTAAAAATCACTGCAGTGTTTCGTATTTATCAGCATACTATTGTTTTGTGTTGACACATGCTTGGTATCACAATGACAATGCCTCGGACAACTTTAACTTCACGACTTCATGATCAATGTATGACCATGTGATTCTTTTCCCGTAGTGTATTTGTGTCGTAATTATATCTTGGTGCTAACAAAATAGATTCACTGGCTTTCTCATTCATTTTTGCACCACGCCCCGAGGGATCACATACAATGTTATATTTATAATGCCCCCCCCCCCAAACAAATTAGCTACCCTTTTTATGCCTATTAAGATTCACAATCATATGATAAAACTTACAATAAATAAATATATTTGTATTTCAATATATTGGGGAGGGAAGGGGGGGGGGGAATAAAGTGGTTACCTTGAAAAATAAATCATGGTTTAACATTACACCTTCCAAAAAAAATAATAAGAACTGCTCTACAAGTACTTTGCCACATAAGCGTGGAACTTAATCAATATCCTCCTCCCATAGTACTAAACGATTTTTAAATAAATAGTTTTCAGTTTTAACACGAGTATAACATTAAATCTACAAGTACCGGTTAGGCCAAAAAGTTAAAGACTCCCAAAGACCATAGTTTTGCTACTTAAAATCGCTGCGGTGTACGCAGGCCACAGACCATGATTTAGCTAGGTACACCGCCGCGGTGTACGCAGGCCAAAGTCAATAGTTTCGCTAGGTACACCGCCGCGGTGTACGTAGTGCCGGCCTAAAAAATATGTCCAAATCCAACTTCCCGGTGCA
Organism: Lymnaea stagnalis; assembly: GCA_964033795.1. Taxonomy (NCBI): domain Eukaryota; kingdom Metazoa; phylum Mollusca; class Gastropoda; family Lymnaeidae; genus Lymnaea; species Lymnaea stagnalis. The sequence goes on from CAXITT010000438.1 coordinate 626,674, forward strand.
GAACAGTTGGATAATGTATTTTATTTTAAAAACCTTCTCTAGTTTTCTCCGTTTTCACAATTGCTGTGGTTCTGGCGAACAAAATAATTATGTAACAAAACTACATCTCCCACGCTAGCAGAAAAAGGGGATGGTCGAGTGAAGTTATTGCGAGGGCAACTAGACTAAATATTACTGTTGACGCATCTAGGTAGTTCATTGTGACGCACAAAGCAACAATATGACAATCATTACCGTCTTTTTGTTCATGTACAATAACCATTTAACAAAAGTGAACATCATAATAAAAAAAAAATAGCCTACAGTTCATGAATCTTTTGTCATTTACGACGCCATTGTGGGAAAACAAGGAGAACTCTTCTGTGATGTCTGCTTTTTTAGGAAGTTCAAAAATTAGGGGAAAGAACTCAAGAAAACTATGAAAAACAACTTTCTCAATATAAGATATAAGTATTTATTAGGCAAAGTCACCCCATTTCACGGTATATAAATGTTATATATAAAAGATATATATTAAAAATATGGGAGTATAAGGAGCTGACTCTTCAAAACAAAGTCAGAATTTTCAACACAAATGTCAAAACAGTCCTACTATATGGAGCCGAAACTTGTAGAGCAACAGCGAGCATTACGCAGAAAGTACAGACCTTCATAAACACTTACTTTATAAAATCATGAACATCAAATGACAAAACACCATCACCAACAAACAATTAATAGATGGAACATACTAGGAGCCTTTTGCTGAAGACATCATAATGAAAAAATGTGGATAGGGCACACTCTCCTCAAACCCCCAGATAATATCACCAGACAATCCCTAACATGAAAACAAAGAAATAGAGGAAGACCTAATAACACACGGAGACGCGAGCTAGAGGCAGATACACAAAGTATGGGATACCCATGTAAGCAACTGGAAAGGAACGCACAGGACAGAGATGACTGGAAAATTCTTGTACTTGTAGACGCCCTATGCCCAAGGCGGGGTAAAAGGCATACATAAATAAGATGAATCTTAAGGTGCATTTTAGAGTAAAGTTTAATTCAAAGTTTCTATTTGACATCTTGATCAGGGGGAAAACGTTTTGAATGGTCTGGGGAGGCATTATGGTGGCAATGTCATATATAAACTGAATCCACCTTCGTTGTGGCATGCCCCAGGGTAATCATTTCAAACCCATCCTATAACTGATCATCTTGACGGAAGGGATGCAGAAATTGAGGGTGCTGAAGATAGACACGCAAATTCAAAACGTAAAAGTGTATTTTGGCACATACTTGAATTCAGTGTTTCTTTTAGTTTTATAAATTTATGAGGTGACATTTCATACTTTCGTGTGGGAAGTGCTATAACAATGGTTAAAGCAAAGACATCTTTAACGTCCAGGGTGATATGAACTAAATTCATTCCAGTTGCGGTGCCCTTGAGGGTATGCATTTTCCCTAGCTTAATTTAAGAAATTTTGTGATAGATTTGAAAGACAAGAATGCAATTTTAGCAAATATTTAGAACCTTAGAGACATCGCGTGAGCCCGGCAAACCCTACGACGGTGGTAGGCCTAGGATATTTTGGGCACTTAAAGATGTGATGTGGATTTTTCTTACTTATCTTCTTTCTATGTAAGTTTATTTTTTTTTTTTTTTTTTTTTTTAATTTTTAGGGCGGCCCCNTGGGACAAGCCAAAATGGGGATTCGAAAAGTCGAGTGACGAGACGACTCTCCTTGACCTCCTTGTGCTAGGAAAATACTTTTAATATTACTAAATAATAACGTGGCTTTCAAATTTTAGGGGCTCAACTACATAGCTAATAAATGAATTTTCAGAAGAAAAAAATTTTTCACCATCAACAAAAAGAAAAAAAAAGAAAAAAAAAAAAGCAATGCTAACATTATTTTATATATTGTATGCAAATGATAAAAGAGTACTCAAAATAATCAACTTACGTGTAATAATAACCTTTGCTTAATATTTCCAAGTTTTACCTGAGGCAATTTTTTTTAAACCTCTGTTATTCAGTAAACGTTGTTACAAAGAAAAAATCTTTTAAAAAGAACGCAAACGCTTTCGATATAATAATTGATGAAATGTGCACCGTTTGTATGCGGCCGTTACCGGTAAATTCTTAATTTAAAAAAAAAAAATATACCGGGTATACCTCAATTTTTTTTTTTTTTTTTTTTTTTTTTTAAAGTTTCCATTCGATTTAAGTATATAACTCAACATTCCTGGAATCGAGCACATTTATAATAAGGCTCATAAAAATATTTTTTAAGCATAATCCCATCATACATATTATAATTTATAATTAACTTAACACCTATCCCTACTTTAGAAGTAATGCTTTTATAATGAAATATACTTTGAAAATAGATAGCGTATTAAAGCAAGAACTATTATTAGAACTGTAGACCTTGATATGGATGTTAAGTGTAGTTTAATACAGTGTTATTAAAGTATTTAATTTTGTGAAGTTGCAGAAAATGCATGAAATAAAAATACCGATACGTGCGAACAACAGGAAGAAAGATTGCGGCCCATAAACAGGAGCGGCCAGTACGATATTTTAATCGAATACTGTAGGCCAGGCCTGCACAACATACGGCCCGGTGACGCATGCGGCCCTCAGAACGCACTTGGCGGCCCGCGAAGTAACGAAATATTCTTTATTACTATTATTTTCTTAACAGCTTTTGCCCCATCCTATTATCTTTTGACCGCACAAGTTTTTCATAAACTATTACGGCCCGCCTTACATTACATTTTGAGTTGTGCAGGCCTGCTGTAAGCCTTTATAAATATAGATGTGTTGTAATAGTATATAAATAATCATACAGTATAACGTACGTAATGGCGATTTGCGTCACAACATGCCTAATAAATTTCCCCTCTCAACTCAAAGTAGATGTTTTAAGCTTATATGTTTCTGTACAGTGCATTATTGCAAATAAAAATGTACCGGGTACACGTCATTTGCCACTTTGATAGACGGAGTGGTTGAGGGGGGGGTAGGAGGGGTGAAGCGGAAATTGAGATACCCGAACAAAAGTATGTTGGGGTGGGGGGGGGAGGGGGTGTTTGAGGAGGAGGCCGAATCCCCTGCCTGTAATTAAAAAAAACAAAACAAAACAAAACAAAATTCAAAACGCAGGAATGCACTTTTTCGTATACTTAAAAAAATAGTTTTACATCTTTCTAGACTTAATCGTAATGCTTGCGAAAAATATAGGTTCCCCTTACATAGATTTGTTTACATTTATCATAATCATTTTTATTTTAGTATTTAATAAATGGTATTTTAAAAAAATACTTATTTAAATCTATTTCAATCTATCAGTCCAAATGGGGTGGATACCCCGAAATGGCGTGTACTGTACACAAAAAAATGATGTGTATATATATATATATATATATATATATATATATATATATCTGTATATACATATATATACATATATATATACATGTCTATTTATTGTCACAAATTAAAAAAATCATATTTCTATCTATCAGTCCAAATGGGGTGGATACCCCGAAATAGCGTGTACTGTACACAAAAAAATGATGTGTATATATATATATATATATATATATATATATATATATATACCGGTATATACATATATATACATATATATATACATGTCCATTTATTGTCACAAATTAAAACAATCGCTATTTTAATGAAGACATAATTTCATTTGTGGTACATTCGGTGGACCACAACACTGTTGCCCGCCACTGTATTAAGCAGAGGAGCCAGATACTAACATAGCATGGCCTAAAACTACCGAAGGCCGTATTGGGAGAAAGAAGAGAAGTGGTGCAACTAAAATGGGTTTTAAAATTGTACAGCTGCTTAGTGACTTCAAAAATGCATCACAAAATTCATTTAAAAAATATTTCCTACCATCATCTCTGGGAATAGACTCACCTCCTTAAAATCAACAAAATCAAGCCATATTCGACATGATCAATTACATAAACCATGTCTGAATTTACCTCAGACACCAGGGTACATGAGTCTTGGATTCACTAATGGTGGTACTAAAACCTTCCCTTCTTATGTCCACTTGAGGTCATTCCCAATGACCTCCACTCTGTTAACTCTGCGTCCCCTCCCTTCCCCCCATTAGACTCCCTGGGACAATGTCACAACCTCGTGGTCCCTGCAACCCGACCATCTTTTACACGCGTTCACATTCTGTCCCTTTCACCATTTTCGGGATGTCAAAACTGATGCATACGCTGATCTCTAAGCCTAAGCTGTTGTCTACGCTGCGGTCAACCGACGGGGCAGTTCATACTCCCTATCACATTCAGCGATGTGGTCGGGATTTTACATGAACACTACCCCTTGAGCAGAAGCCACGCACAAATTGTCGTCATCATCAGTATCATCAGACCTATATTGAATTGCGACACCAACTCCACCACCCCAGGGTTATTCTCATAAGTGGGTCCGCCGTGCCGGGCTATAACTCCCAATAGCCGTCAATGAACGTAGAAGAAGGTATAGAGTTATTCAACCCATGTTATCACTTGAACTGAACACTCTGGGTTCTCACAATTAATGCTGACAATGCAATCTATCTCGCCCCCTTGTCTCTTGTTATCGTCCCTGTCGTAATGGTAGAACTCCTCTTTCTCTCTCATAAATTTTATGTTGTTCTACCTCTACTAGTCTCACTGTCTTTGTTTCTCTAACTTCTTCCCGTTTTTGTGTGTGTTTTTAAACAAGTTTATCTCCAGTAAAATGGTTTGATTTATCCAGGTACCTAACTGATGAGCACTATACGACCGTTGTAAATTTGGAACTGTGTGCAAAGAAAAGATAATTATGTTTAATTTTATTTAATTAGGTTGTGTCCCTTCAATACGAAGATTAGGCTCCATGTTCTGCGTTTATGTTTAAGTGGATGATTCATTATTACCGGTATTAATTTTTTTTTAAAAAAAGGTTAAAAAAATAGTTTAAAAAGAAAGACGTTTTTTAAAGACGACTTTAAAAGCACTAAAAAGTAGAAGATTATTTAAAATGATAACAATTTCTTTAAATGAATGACAAACCTACACCCACCAGGTGACACCACTGGTAACTTCAAAGTCAGTTGAAGCAGGAGTCCACTATTAGCGACTTTCACAATTAAATAATAATAAAAGTAAATATTTGTCGATAATTTACAGATTCCAATTTTAATAATAAAAAATAGGTGGAGGGGGGATACAAAATTTATTTTAACGCACTAAAAAGGATAAAAGAATAATTTAAAGTTTCTTCAAGGTCTTTGCCGGGCCTTTGTCGGACACGCAAAGCATTTGCGAGTCGTCTAGCAACTTTTTCCATAATACATCATATTTTAAAATATTATTTATTAAATAATCCAGTTTTCGTTTCACATCCTTAATTTAATGTGAACGCAATCGCTTCTCTAAACAGAAATAATATATATATATAATTTAAAGCCATGCGGTAAGCGATGACCTCAAGATTTACACTGTCGGCTAAGGAGATGTTTAACGTGCTCATGCATATTGCAGACCAGCGGGGGCTCCAAAAAAAGGGCTTGATGGTAAATAATTGTTGAAAATAATATGTTTCAGAGTTTGAAAAAAAGGGGGTTGGGGGGGGGGGCGGGAGGGCGATAAAGTAGGCCTTGTTACCCTGATGCCAAACACTCAATCTACGCCTATGCCAGTGGCGTGGAAAGCGGGGCGGAGGGGGTGGTCCACCAAAGAGTCTTTTTTTCCCCCCTTATGTGAGGGGGCGGGATTTTCAGACAAAAAAGGGGGGGGGGGGGGGGGGGCGGGAGGGCGATAAAGTAGGCCTTGTTACCCTGATGCCAAACACTCAATCTACGCCTATGCCAGTGGCGTGGAAAGCGGGGCGGATGGGGTGGTCCACCAAAGAGTCTTTTTTTCCCCCCTTATATGAAGGGGCGGGATTTTCAGACAACTGAATAATTAGTAGGAAGTGCGCCAAACAATCTTGGCCCGGCCGTGGTGGTAAAATATTAGCTTCGCCATTTGGCAATGCATCTACTGGCCCCAAAATTACTTCTCATGTTTATCGGGAAGTAGGCCAGAGATCGAGGGCGACTGTGACGAAAGATGGACTTCCCATTGGCCTTATTTGAGGGGAGGGGGGGAGGGGAACACATTTTGTTAGCAAAAAAACTGGGGGGGGGCGGCGGAGGGAGGCGCATTATGGGACCCAGTGCATACTCATTTGGTGCAAGTTTAGATTCAACCACATACTGTCACATTAATCAGCGTGGGCGAAAAAAGTTAGTGCGGGAAGGGGTGTTCAGACATTGAGGATGTCGAAGACTGTCGGACAAATTCATACTTTGATACTTGGCGAGAACTGTATTAAAATTATAGACCTTGATATTGATGTCAACGTAGTTTAATAACATGCTTAAAGTCTCCTTACAGGTGTGAAGTTGCAAAAAAATAATTAAATAAAAAATAATGAATGGGAACAACAGGAAGTAAGAATACTTGGTTCATAGTCGAGCGCGGCATATTTTAGGAACAATACGCTATTTATAAACGAACAGTGTAAGCCTCTAAATATACGGATCATCAAATACATCGGGCGTGGCGATATTCCATAGATTCCAATATTTTTAATTGGTTAATGGCACAAGTTTCCATGCTTTATAAATTTTTTTTTTTAAATTTAAAAAAATGAAAATGTGGTCGTTTTTTTAATAAAACACTTTCGTTTTATTGTTGTATGCACTATACCCCCCCCCCCCCCCCCCC
>CAXITT010000438.1:633466-648043 GCA_964033795.1 Lymnaea stagnalis
AAAAAAAAAAACGGCACCACCCCAAAAATTATTTAACCCCCCCCCCCCCCCCCATCCCCAACCCCCCCAAAAAAATATTTGATTTTCTCATAACTAGAAGTGGACTTTTTTTTTCTTCACAAAATGATAGTTAATATTTAATTTGTTTCTGCTGATTTAACTTTAATTGGATTGTTTCCCCCTTCAAAGTTACTGTTCCGTGCAATTAATCACTGTATACTAGCTCTGAGTTTCTAATAAAATTTTAAAATGATAATAGTCAGGATAATAATAATAATAAATACTGATATCAAAATACATACGGTAATTTATCTGTGCAACAATGGTCGTCACTAACGCGAAGGCTCCATGGCGCCCAAAATAAAATTCCCGATCACTGCACTTAATGAGGTTCGTAAAAATACCACCAGCAGATAACGCAGTGTTTCTCAAAGTGTGGTACGGCGTACGCCTGCGGGTAGAGCTGGTTTTTTTAATATATTTTTTTTTACGCTCTGTAAATAAATTTAAAATTTTAAAAAAATAATGTTATTAAAGTATATGTTGTTGTTTTTTTGAACGAGGGGTACTCAGTGTTACGAACATTATAGACAAGGGTACACATAAGTCTAAAGTTTGAGAAACACTGGCTTGACGCATTAAACCACTAAGCCACCATGCGTGCCTGAAACAAAAATCAGTAGAATTGAAGCGTTTAAACACTGAACGCTCGTTATCATGACAACTGGGACATCCGGGTCGAACCCATATTGGTTCCCCCCCCCCACCCCCTCCCCTCTTTCACTTACTCCCCACTCAGCACTTGACACTGAGCATTGGGTTGGTTGACAATGCAAAGAGAACGCCTTTGGCCAACCCACCTCTGTACCTCCCACTCACCCCCTCCCGTTCTTTCTATGTCTACACCGTAGGTCTTTCTAACATTGCAGTCGGTCAGTTCGGACAGGAACGTACTACTCTGTTCCACTTTTTTTTGTTTGTTTTTGTCATGGGACGTTTGTGAAGAGATATTGGTATCTTTACAAGGTATGTGCAGGATAGTATTCGCCAGTTATTAAGACACCTCCCGTCCATACCAAGAGTTTACGTGGAAGATTATTTCCTTCATGTTTATGGACATGTGTCTAACTTTAATTAACATCTTCAAGACACTTTTAGCAATAAGTGAAGATAAAAAAAAAATAATACTATAAAATGACTATCGTGGAAAAGAATTTAAAAAAAAAAAGTTATAAATAGTTTAAGAGCTTTGTAACCTACTGTAACAGATTTTGTGAAAGAATTTTTTTTTTGTCCAAACAACAGTCGGATAGTTATTATAACGTCAACCCTAATATTAAGACTATTAAACATACATGATTTTTTACAAAGAAATAAAGGTCGCCGGGCGAATATCTCGGGAACTTATTCGTCCGGTCGCCGGACATGTAGAAACTTCGAAAAGTAAAATACTTTGTTTCATGTAACTTCATTGTTGCTTCAACTTGGTTGAATTGTTGGGGAGTTTTCTTCATGTTTTGTTTTTCTGGTCCGAGTTTGATGGGAGTTTGCATCTGGCGTACTATAACAAGGGTCGGCAGACTACGGCGTACTGCCCCCCCCCCCCTTTTCGTGACTGCGGTATAGAGATCAAGTCTCTGAGATGGCTCCCGAGGTCATTCAAGATCATGCAGTGACTGATAAATAAGCAAGGTCTGTGCAAGTTCTGTGCAAGGTCTGTGCAAGGTCTGTGCAAGGTCTGTGCAAGTTAAACATTTTATGCATGTCCCATCAGGGGTGGACATTTTCAAGGCGACAAATTCATTTCTTTGAACAATTTGAAACGGTTCAAAAAAAATAAAAATAAATGAATGCACAGGGTTATCTATTTAAAAGCATTTGCCGTTCCAGCCTGCACATGGTTCTTCTCTGTGGTTGGTAGCCATGAACTATTGGGTGAGACATAAATAGCTTTATGTTTCGCCACGGTATCTTTGAACTTTTATTTGCACCCCCCCTCCCTCCCCCCCCCCCCCTCCCTCCCCCCCCCCCTTTCCCCACCCGATTTTTTTTTTGGCCACAATCATCGCCATTTTCGCTCTATGGAGGATTTAAAAGTAGAGTTGTCCGATTAAAACCGCACCACGCTTTCGACAGGTCGCTCAGATCTGGGAAATAAGGGGAGAGACTGCAATCAGGCTAGTACACTAACCCTATTCACTTAACGCTACTCTGTTTTACTCATTTTATTATCAGATCTGGGACGATGTTTGTCGAATTGTTTTTTTTAAACTGAAAGCTTACTTTATATTTTATTTTTAAAAAATCGCTCCCCCCCCCACCCCACCCTGTCCATGTAATCAGACATGTGTAGCAAGGCGTCTCTTAATAATAATAAGGTAACGCACACACTCTGTGTAAAAAACCCTGGAATAGTCGACCATTGTCATACTGTGTCTTAGTTAGACAATCGGCATAGTGGGTCTTAGACCATCGGAATAGTGGCTCTTAGTTAGACCATCGGCTTAGTGGGTCTTAGTTAGACCATCGGAATAGTGGGTCTTTGACCATCGGCTTAGTGGGTCTTAGTTAGACCATCGGAATAGTGGGTCTTAGACCATCGGAATAGTGGGTCTTAGTTAGACCATCGTCATATTGGGTCTCAGTTAGACCATCGGCCTAGTGTGTCTTAGATTGACCATCGGCATAGTGTGTCTCAGTTAGACTATCGTCATATTGGGTCTTAGTTAGACCATCGGCATAGTGTGTATCAGTTAGACCATCGTCCTAGTGTGTCTCAGTTAGACCATCGGCATAGTGTGTCTTAGTTAGACCATCGTCATAGTGTGTCTCAGTTAGACCATCGTCATAGTGTGTCTCAGTTAGACCATCGTCATAGTGTGTCTCAGTTAGACCATCGTCATAGTGTGTCTCAGTTAGACCATCGGCATAGTGTGTCTTAGTTACACCGTAGGAATAGTGCGTCTTAATTTTACTTTCAGCAATAATGCCGGTGTTAAATGACTTGCGCACGTGACTACTGAGGTGTTTATTTTTTTTTTTTAGCAATAGGATGCTGGCGAGCAAAACTATAACAACACCAATTAAACCAATAGGCCATATTACAACAACAAAAAAAAAATGGGAATACAAAAACACCATCAACCTATTGTTGATGTGACAATTTGGCAATACAACTGCTTCAAGCAATATTCCATTTTTATTGATATTTTTCGTTAATTCTGTTTTTACTGTTGTTTATTCGCCGTTTTAGGCTTCATGACAAACACGTTCGTTGTTTTGTTTGTGTTATTCCCCCCCCCCCCCCCCCCCCCCNCTATTTATCCATGTGAGCCCCGATGCGTACCCAGTAGTTTTGCGCCCCCCCCCCCACACACACACCTTATTACCTTAATATTCCACCCGTTTGTCAAATGATGACCATCACTTATATAACTTTAAAATAAATAATTTCTGTTTCCAAAAAACCGATCATGATAACAATTAGACGAACTTAGGTGGCTGCGTCCACTATGTCTAAAATAATTTGACGGTCACCACTCTCTTAAGAGCGTTCGCATGAGTTGTCTCTTCATTCCGCCTTGTTCAGTAATATTTATGTTACGGGCAATTTGATTATTCAGGGCAGTTTCATAATGCTTGGTCATTATATATAATGACCGATAAAATCAGGCAATTGAAAAATTGTGTATTTGTCTACGACAATCTAAGATAATTTATTACGTTGCCCGGTCATTATAAATACTGCTATTATTTCTCTGGTCACTTTAATTAATGGACAGCAATTTAGCAACATGCGTATGGTGTGGTTTACAGTCTGTAGAAGAAGGTGCACTGGGAAATGAACCAGGGTCAAATTCTTTAGTGGAGCTTAGGTCCAAGTTAATATAACGAGGAGGAACTATCTTCTATTGATAGTTATGTTCAACCTTCAACTTCGTTATCTGAACCAATTTCTGATTTCCATAACAACGAAAGAGAAATAAATGTCTCCTAGCCATCTGATATTCAAGTGACAAACGCACGTATGAAGGTGATGAAGATTCCTCAGAGGATCCCAATGTGAAGAAAAAAAAGAGCCGACATATTAAAAATCTAAAAAAAAAACAAACTGAAAAAGTTCTTCAAACCTTTAATTCAAAATACCCTGCCACTAAAAAGGTTGAAAAAGTTAGAGTTTGAGTCCCAGATGTCGACAGAGGTCGCACCGATGGAAGAAATATTTTGGCATTTGTTATTGAAATAACAGATGCCAATCTTTATAAATTAGGCACGAAACATGGAATCCTAAATCAACTTTATGCTAGGAACCAATTTACAATGTGTAATGACAAGTTTATTTATTTATACCGAAGAAATTCCTCAGTCAGAGATTTCACTAAGAGAATGTGCAAGAATGTCATCCAAGACTGGGGGCCAATGCTGTAGGCGATGTGGCTGTAAATGTCTGCCAATCTATGCTTCAACTCGTTCACTAACCCTCACTTTCCTGTCAATCTCTCTGAAATGTTGCTTCCTTACATCCCCACAAGACAACTACGCTCTTCAATTGACAATAGAACCCTCTCAATCCCAAGAACCAAAACTAAGACCATCGGTGAACGCTCATTCTACTTCCATGCGCCCACGTTCTGGAACCAGCTCCCCTTCCACATCCGTCATTGTGAAACCTCGTCCACTTTCAAAAAGTCCCTTAAAACCAATCTGTTTAGGTCCGCCTATGACCTGTGATGCACCCTCCTTGGCCTGCCTCATTTTCAGTCTCAGGTTGATCCTGTAGTATAGACCAAAACGTGCCAGAGTGTACTCGTTTTTATAGCCATTTTAATGTTTAAGCTACTGTTTCTATAGTCATTTTTCACATTGTAGTTACTATTCTAGTGTCTCTGGTTTTTCATTTGTATTTTACTTTAGCAGTTCACATATTTTGAATAATTGTAAAGCGCTTAGAGCTGTAAGATAAGCGCTATACAAAAATGCCTGAACAAATAAATGTGGCTGTAAATCTGACAAGTGTAAGTGCCGTAAAAAAAAAAAAGCTATGTAACTCGAAATATCACGCAAGTGGAAGCTGTTCTAATAAATAGAGACTCTGGGTTGAAATTGCTAGAAAGACTTTGAGATTGTTGCTTGTAATTAGTTTTTATAGTGTTGCGCTTGTTTTAAATGTGGTAAATTATAGATATGTTTTTTGTTGACTTTGTACCGCGCTTCGAGCCTTTGGGGATGAAGCGTGTTTTTGAAATGAACTTTATTATTATTATTATTATTATTATTATATATGTATTTGTAAGTACATACCTAATATGTTTTTTTTAGTTAGACGTACGTATTGTTTTTCTTATACTTATGTTATCACCACCAGTTTATTACTTTATTTGTTTGCTAGTTTTTTTTTTAATTGTTTCAAAATAATATCCCCTTAATTTGGCATGTAGAGAAATATGATTTATTTTTTTTATATTCTGCCACCCCCCCCCCAATGTTTTTTACCCTCTGGACTTGCCGTCCTTTGAAAATTGCCGCACTCTAGGTAGCCACCTACTGAAGCCGATACTTAGGGCCGACACTGCACATTTGTAGATCGCCATTGAAACATTTTCGTGATTGAGGGACGGCAGAATCAATGATAATGATTGCGTTTGAGCCGTGCGGGGGGGGGGGGGTTAATTCAAATAGACATAGGCTTAAGCTTCAATAACCAAAAATAGACACAGACACACACAAAGGAATTTTCCGCTGACAGCCTCTCTCTCTCTCTCTCTCTNTCTCTCACTCCCATCCAAAATAAAATACCCCCCCCCCCACCTTTTTTTCCCCACACAGTCCACCAGACTCTTAAATGTTCATGGCACTCAGGACTTTGCTAAAGATTGCCTCTCTGGGCTTCACAAGTCTAGTTACTTTACTCGTGACACGAACATGATTTCAAGTGGGGGGAGGGGGGGGGGAGGGGAGGGGGAACACAAAAAACAAACAAACAATGCCTGTGACTTAGAAGCAAAGGGTTAACTGGTAATCTCTGCTCTACTGTAAAACTCAAGTTATCTATCCACATCTTCACAAGGGGAGTCGACGACGCTTCTCGGATTTCAATCCGACGACCCAGTCCAGATTCAAACAAAACCCCTTTGAGGTCAATGGGAGCCATTGATGATTTTATTTCTTGTGGACAATACCGCCGTCATAGACAGGGTTTCAGATTTTAAAAAAAAAAAAAATTGTACTATTTACCGAGCTCATTTTCACGCTGGGTCTGTGTTAGTTAATTGTATGCGTTTATGGCCTTGCCGAGCTTCTTATCTATTTATAAGTTGGTCATGCCTCAATGGATGCTAGAGTCGGTGTGCTTAGTGCCGACAGTGCCGGCGTGCTACTGTTAGACACTGTCAATGGAGGTCATTGTTGACTTTTTTTTTTTTTCTCGCTGCCGGGTCCGCTCCTTAGATTTTATTTCAAAACTTTTCGAATTTTACCGGAACGGTTTCTTTATGTGGACATGAATTCATGAATTGAATGCCAGTCTTCTGATCCATCAAATTCTTTCCTCTTGCGTATTGCTACAGCCTGAACACCTCCCACCCCCCTTCCTTTTTTTTTTCCCTTATAAAACTCTTTATACAAAGAAGCTGATGTCGAACCAATAGGGCTTGTCATTTAATAGCGGATATCTATTAATAGAACTGGTGTCATCATTACTCATCATCCGGGTACTTAGCGCGGTCAAAATGTCAACGCCGTTCAGTATTACTATGTTAGCGAAGTGTCCCTGAAACGTGTTAAACAATTCTATTTTACGAAATATTTTAAACATTTTTTTTTTTTACTTCTATTTTAGAAATGGGACTTCATTGCACGAACGGCATATGTAACAGTGACTCTAGATACAAGGATCGTCCGAACGATATGCTGAAACACACAATAAGCTGCCATGTTTTAAGCAATATTTGTCCGCCGACCTTCTAAAAATAGTACGCAATGACGTTTTCCGGTCTGAGAAATGACAAAGCCTATACACGAGATGGCCTGCGACGTCCCTTCCCTCGTGAAGAAGAAGAAAGAGTTTTAAACACACGTCGCCTTACTCCGCCGAGTTAAGTGTCCAAAAGTTTTCAAAGTCGCGGTTATTTATTAAATGATTTGCAATAAACCAAAATGTCTCTAACGGAACAATACAGCATTCAATCACTTAATGATTACTGTGTAACTTGAAATCTGAAACTTCCCCCGGAGAGATACACGTGCCACGATGAGCGCCTTAAAATCATAATTTCTCACGCAAAATACTGACATAAATTTATACACTTGCAGGACTTTCCTCAGCGCGGCCCTGTAGCAGTAATCTGGGATTAAAACGAGATAACGATAGATACCAACAGTACTTTCAATATCTTCGGAACTTAATTTTTACATATATAATATATCATGCATCATATATTTTTTTGATTCTGGGGTGTCCTGATTCGTCTTCAACCACCCCTCCCCCTTTTTTTTTTCTTTCTTTCCAACTCCACATGTTTTGTATTAAAAGTACTGAGTGAAAAAAAATGGGTGTCACTGAGCGAGCTTCATGCTGGACATCTGAACTCCGGTAAATATGTTTATTCTTTGTTCTTAGGAAAGGATTATTTTTGTTTTTAAATGTTCTGTTCTTTCACATCTTTGTTCTGGGGCTTCACACCACACAGAACTGGGTCATGGGCCGTCCTTTCACTTCGGACATTTATGCCGCCCATGAGTCTGTTCCGTAGCCTGGTGCAGGAAGCTATTGCTATTGTTTTGATACTGTCATTGTTGTTTCGTTAATCTTTGTTAAAAAATGAACGGCATTATCTTCTCCGTCGACGGGACGGGGGGGGGGGAGGGTTTGTGTACAACGTCATCTCTATTCCGGGATCCGGCAACTGTTTGTTTCCTATCAGTGGGTTATTTCTTGACACAAAAGGTTGACATCGGCAATCCGCTTTCACTACTACATAGAGCAAAGGGGGGGGGGGGGGGGGGGGGGGGAGGGTTTGTGTACAACGTCATCTCTATTCCGGGATCCGGCAACTGTTTGTTTCCTATCAGTGGGTTATTTCTTGACACAAAAGGTTGACATCGGCAATGCGCTTTCACTACTACATAGAGCAATAGATTTCGATACATAGTATAGACCTAACTAGAATTTTCTCAAAATACCCGTACCAAGTGTAAAAGAATCCAACAGCTGCACCCTGTTAGTAAGCCCTAGAAACTATATATTGTACTCCGTCAGAGCCGATGAGTAGAAAGTCTTTGGGCAGCACTCCGACTCCATTGCGAAGAACGACCGCAAACAAAGAAACGAATGACGTCAATCAAATCTTCACTTCTAAATTAGAAGATGGCCTGAATTGTGTTGTCAAAAATTACATTTTCTAAAAAATTTTCATTCAGAATTATTTTTTTGCAGTTACGATAAAAAGAAAAAAAATGTTCATCTGGATACTAAAGATTCGCTTGCTCCATTGAGTATTAGCAACTCGCTGGTTTATAGCAACCGAGTTCAATGCCCTTTCTCTACAGGTACTAAAAAAAGATAATAATCGATTTCGTTAACAGCCAGTCCCGCAGGGGATCAAATATCGATACACACCATAAAGATTTCCACATTTCCCTTACAGCACTGAGAAAAAAAAAATGGCTTCTCTGCACCAGGCTGGAGAGTTGCCATTGAAAACCATGGCTGTATTGATTTTGGGGAAGTTAAGGTAAAGCTTAGCCAAGATAAGACATAATTGTTTAAATATACGTTCTTCTATAGTGGGAAAAAAAAATAGGATTGTGTTCTTGATAGATAGCCCTTGCGGTTCCCAATGGAGCTTATATAAAACAAAAAACATCAAGAATGTTTTAAAGATACCGGTATCTTTAATATATATATCACTTAATTAAAAGAAACTTATCTTTCTATAATAATTTTTTTTTCTCGACGGTTTGGGATGCCATATAAACAAGTTCGGGGGGGGGGGGGGGAAACAACCCCCCCCCCCCCCCCCCCCCACGGATTTCCCAATCCTTAAGAGTTTTATAAACTGATCCAGTTTACTTATTGATTAAAGCAATGAAAGGAAACGCCAGGCAAGGGCCAGCACTACCTCCAGGCAAGGGCCAACACTACCTCCAAGAAAGACAATAATAAGAGATTCGCCCAAACCCAATTCTTTACAAAGACACAAAAGCGTACCAAGGCAACGATCGATCCGTCTCAAACACCTACTCTTAAAGTTGCTCTTATTTTCTTATATCCCATCAGATGTATATCACAGGTCCCCATCATGTTGTGAGTCACGACCCCCATTACATAGCAGCTATGTGACACGGTACTTTAAAAAAAAAAAAAAGGCTTTACAACACGGTACAAAAAGCAGAACACAGAGAGAATAGATGAGTCAGTATAATTTAATTCATTGCCATTTCAACTTCTGTCATCATTTCTGTCACTGTCTGATTCTGTCATCATTTCTGTCACTGTCTGATTCTGTCATCATTTCTGTCACGTCCATTTCTGACACCATTTCTTTCACTGTATGATCCTGTCACTTTCCGATTCTGTCACTATTTCTGTCGCTGTCTGATTTTGTCACTTTCTGATTCTGTAACTGTCCCATTATGTTCCTGTCTGATTCAGTCACTGTCATATTCTATCGTTATCTTATCTGACTCTATCTCTTGTTTTTCCAGGGTCTTGACTGGTTCTGTCTTTTCCTGTTTCTGTCTCTTTCCTGTTTCTGTCTATTTCCCCATACTGTCTTTTATCTGGTTCTGTCTCTTGCCTGGTTCTGTCTGTTGCCCCATTCTGTCTTTTTTCTGGATCTGACTCTTTCCTGTTTCTGTCTATTGCCCCTTTCTGCCTTTTATCTGGTTCTGTCTCTTGCCTGGTTCTGCTATTGCCCCATTCTGTCTTTTATCTAGTTCTGTCTCTTTCCTGTTTTTGTCTATTGCCCCATTCTGTCTTTTATCTGGATCCGTCTCTTTCCTGTTTCTGTCTATTGCCCCATTCTGTCTTTTATCTGGTCCTGTCTCTTTCCTGTTTCTGTCTATTGCCCCATTCTGCCTTTTATCTGGTTCTGGCTCTTATATGGTTCTGTCTCTTGCCTCGTCCTTTCTCTTGTCTGAAATTGGGTACGAAATTCTCAGTGTATTTTATATTGACTACCCAGTCTTCCACAATAAAAGAAAACCGTTATCCATTATTGATTCTATCATCCACTTAGTTGCGGGAGTTTCCCCGCAAGTACAAATGGATAACAGAGACCCCCCCACCCCCACCACACACACACACCGCACAGCAACACACAGTGCGGCTGATTACTGCACTGGTCTTTTAAAAAGCAACACCGCTCTCACAATATTGATCAGACTGACATCGTCGGTCCTACAAATCTCATCCTAGAGGGTAGTGTGCAGCAGTTCTATCACGGTGCTCTCGTACGCCAGCATTTCTTACCGCTGTGCTGTTGTACGACAGGTACATTGTTTAATGCCACCACTGATGTAATGAATTGCTTTATTGGACCATTGATGCACCGAATTGCTTTATTCGACCACTGATGTACTGAATTGCTTTATTCGACTACTGAAGTACTGAATTGCTTTATTCGGCCATTGATGCACCGAAATGCTTTATTCGACCAGTGATGTACTGAATTGCTTTATTCGGCCATTGATGCACCGAAATGCTTTATTCGACCAGTGATGTACTGAATTGCTTTATTCGGCCACTGATGTAATGAATTGCTTTATTGGACCACTGATGCACTGAATTGCTTTATTCGACCACTGATGTAATGAATTGCTTTATTGGACCACTGATGCACTGAATTGCTTTATTCGACCACTGATGTACTGAATTGCTTTATTCGACTATTGAAGTACTGAATTGCTTTATTCGGCCATTGATGCACCGAATTGCTTTATTCGACCAGTGATGTACTGAATTGCTTTATTCGGCCATTGATGCACTGAATTGCTTTATTCGACTAGTGATGTACTGAATTGCTTTATTCGGCCTTTGATGCACTGGATTGCTTTATTCGGCCATTGATGCACTGAATTGCTTTATTCGGCCATCGATGCACCGAATTGCTTTATTCGACTACTGAAGTACTGAATTGCTTTATTCGGCCATTGATGCACTGAATTGCTTTATTCGACCAGTGATGTACTGAATTGCTTTATTCGGCCATTGATGCACTGAATTGCTTTATTCGACTAGTGATGTACTGAATTGCTTTATTCGGCCTTTGATGCACTGGATTGCTTTATTCGGCCATTGATGCACTGAATTGCTTTATTCGGCCATCGATGCACCGAATTGCTTTATTCGGCCTTTGATGCACTGAATTGCTTTATTCGGCCTTTGATGCACTGAATTGCTTTATTCGGCCTTTGATGCACTGAATTGCTTCATTCGGCCTTTGATGCACTGAATTGCCTCATTCGGCCTTCGATGCACTGAATTGCTTCATTCGGCCTTCGATGCACTGAATTGCTTCATTCGGCCTTTGATGCACTGAATTTCAGCGCTGGTGGAACTGTGGTGACCTTAATCGTGACAATAACCGTTTGAGAAAAATTGCTTTTTTTTGCCCCACATTTTTTCTCGTAATTTTTTTTTCTCGTTTGGTTACTCATTGCGTCTCCACTAACAGACTAATTGATTAAAATTAACATCACGCTACCTGAAGCAAACAATGTACAATAAAATGTGTTGTGAAAATATTACGTAATAAAAGCATTGTGATTTCAAAAAAAAAAAAAAAAAAAAAAATTTTTTCACTTGTTTCGTGGTAGAATTTTGTAAATCCTAGTTAAAAAGGGAAAAAAAAAATTGAAAAAAAATAATTTAATATATATATATAATTCAAAGTGTCAAACACTGTTTTTTCAATTTTAATAATTCTGTTATTTTTTAAAATAACACCTTCCTTTTCCGATGTTAAAAGCATCTCTTCATAATTTGAAAATTACGTAATAGCAGTGGTAAACTTATTTTCTAATAGAACGAATGACAAATTGCATACCTGGTCAAAACTACGTAAATAATGTTTGTTTTAAAAAAACAACAACAAATAAATAACGGGAAAAAATATATTATAAGATATTAATTTTTTTCTTGAACTTAGCAGTTGATGATTAAATAAGAATAACTTATAAATTTTCACTAGATACATAATAAAAATAGTTACGATTTTAACAAAAAAACAACTTAATAATAATTAGGTCTAAGTTTTGACTTATATGGTATTCAGACGGCATGTTTGCATTAAAGATATTTCATTGAACCCTTTCAGCCGCCATGGGGATCGCCCAACTTATAACAAGGTTTCGTCACCTGATGGCGATCCTGATTTTGCTGGTGCTGTTCTATCTTTCAACGCAGATTTTCAGCAGTACATGGGAGAAATACCACATATCGGCGCCGGGATTTTCGAACGTGAATCGCCAAGTCTTCGTGATGCTGAAGGGTAACGAAACCGTAACCGCTGCGCCTGGACAGGAAAACCGCGCTCTGGTCGTAACGGAAGAGCGAAAAGCTGCGACATCATCGCCACCCGGGGCGACCACGCCGGTCACACCGATCGACGCACAGACGAGCGCCGTAACTGCAACGATGATACAGAAAATGAAAAACGCAACGGCTGGAGATGACAGAGGTCAGCTCTACCTGGATAAACTTCTAGCTGGACACTGGACACCGAGAAACCACACGGCCCAGGAGCTGGAGGAGATTGAAGTGTTCATCCGGCGGACCCATGCGTACCATAAGCTCCCAGCGGTCATGCAGCGGGAGGATAAAAAATGTGGTAAGCTGAATGTGATGCGTGAGAATCCATTTTAAATGTGATAATAGGTATCTTGGACGATTGATCGATGATCAGTATGTTCAATAATGTGATATATATATAATATATATATTATAATTTTATCTACATTTTAAACCATTTTTAAAGAAAGACTGTAGGCTTGTAGCCGTAATGTTTCATCATCTAAGTTTCCTAACCCTTTCTTACTATATGGACCCCCTTTGTCTATCACATGATACCACGGACCCCTTTACCTATCACATGATACCGCGGACCCCTTTACCTATCACATGATACCGCGGACCCCTTTACCTATCACATGATACCGCGGACCCCTTTACCTATCACATGATACCGCGTACCCCTTTACCTATCACATGATACCGCGGACCCCTTTACCTATCACATGATACCGCGGACCCCTTTACCTATCAGAGGAAGGCGACGCACCTCTTCTTACAATGGATGTGCCCCTCATGGACACCTCCCCCTCCCCAGAGGCGTAGTGAGGGTGTTTTGGCGTCGGGGACAAGATTCATTTTAAAGCACCCCTTTTTCTTTTTTTCAACTCTCACACCCTTTATTTTTACCAATAATATAATATCAAAGCACATTTTGGCGCCCCTAACTAGCTTGTGTCCGGGGAATCTGTCCCCCTGAACTCCTCGCTACGTCTCTTCCCCCCTCCCCCGCCCCTTCCCCCCGACACCTAATCACGGACCCAGTGGCTCGGTGTACCATAGGTTAAGAATCCCTGATCTAGTTGGATCGTTAATGAAGAAAGAAATGTTTAACAAAAAATAAAATATCATGTAGCCTCTAACTCAAATCTCTCAAGAGGATGACTCATAACTGACACAAAAGTTCACTGTCACGATGGCAGGTGTTTGATGACTACGGCCCGAGGGCCGAATCCTGTCAGGTGGCATTTTTTTCTTATAGCGTTGGAGCTCGAATTAGCTTTGATAATTTATACATTCTTAAAAATGTCTGACTACATGCTATATTGAAACTGTCCTTGGGGTTCTTTCAGTTTTAAATTAACAAGTTTAAAAAAAAATTAATTAATGTGATTCTTCGGAGGCTTTCAATCCAGTGGTAATAGCAGCTCCACATGGAATCCAGAAAATGCATCCATTAAGTTTATGTTTGCATCTTGGACCGCATCTGCTCGTAATCTTCCACAGCCAGCCATATCGCAGAAACTCCCACCACCAACCCCGAAATGTGGCTGAACGCTGCGGACAACCATTTCTCGTAACCCTCTACTTTCAACCCCCTACTCCCAACCCCCTAGTCCCAACCCCTTACTCTCAAACCCCTACTCCCAGACTCCCAACCTCCTACTTCCAACCCCCTACTCCCAACCTCCTACTCCCAACCTCCTACTACCAACCCCTTTGATAAAAAGCATTGATATTTTTTTTTGTTTCTCTTCATCCTGTGTTTAAAAAATGTGTGGGTCTTTCCGCATCCCCTGGTTCCGCTTCCCGAACCAAAGATGGATATTGGTTGCCATGGTTACAATGGCTTCCGCTCTATAAAAGTCCGCTTACGTCAGCCGGCTGCTTAACATTATGTTCTCTGCCTATCTTTTTTTTTTTTTTTTTTTTTTTTTTTTAACAAAAGATAGTTTATTAACTTTTTACGAGTTTACCATTGGGATCCAAAAGTTTTCTTATGACTTTAATTGAGAGCCGCAGCTTAGGATTATTATCTCTCCTCTACTTCTATGTCTGCCACTCCT
>CAXITT010000438.1:648380-684922 GCA_964033795.1 Lymnaea stagnalis
CACTTTTTTTTTTTTTTTTTGGGGGGGGGGGGAGTAATTTTCGGTCCCCTCCACGACGCCTACTTTAAATAGCTTTTTTTTTTCTTTCTTTCTTTCTTTCTTTCTTTCTTTCTTTCTTTCTTTCTTTCTTTTTTTTAAAAAAAAATGTAAATCCTTTATATTGTAGTTGTCATTCATTGGAGTGGGTGGGGGCAGGGCAAAATTAGGGGGGAGACTGCGATCTGAAAAATCCGTTTATCGTTCAACATCCTTATTAGGAATCTGAAAAAAAAATAAAAATAAAACATTATGCAACCTCCCATAATGAGCTCATTTTAATATCAATACAAATGATTGAATCGGATACACGCGATGATGAAAGTTTAAATAATGGCTTATTGCTGGATGAAAATTTTTTTTTATGAGAGGACGATCACCGAGCAAAGACACCGCACAATGACACGCTAGTCTCAGCATGAGAAGAACGATGGTGAACAGTTCTATCTGTTCACGCCGCATTGTTCTTTGCACAGTCCCGATCGGCTGCGGTACGCAGGGGAAACGGGACATCCCTTGTGTAAACTCTTTGAGAGGGCAGACACACAAATCAGATAACTTGATCGGCAACTATTTTAAAGCGATCGTTAAGACTCCTTTGGTTCAGTTGCGTTGTAAAATAAATTAGCAAAAATTTTAAAAAATAAAAAAATTGGGGTGGGGGGGGGGGTGGGGGGGGGGGGGGGTTGGGTTTGGGGCCTGCTCGGGCAAGACTTGTTTCTTTGTGTTGTGGAATTTTAGCGTCCCCGGAAATTTGTTTGAAAAGAAATTTCGTCGACGGAAAATTGATCGACGGAAATTTTATCGAACGGAAATTTGGTCGAATATTTTTTCAGCTCGCACGTTAAAATTTTGCGTCAAATTTCTTTTTGAACGCACGATACTAAATATAGTAAAACAAAATAACAGGTTCAAGCAAGGGGGGGCTATGTTCCCCGTATAGCGTCGGGGGTCAGTGGCAGCGCCTCTTTAGTCACCATGCCACTCAGTGATGTACACTCAGTTAACAAAAAAATTATAAAGCCACCGTCATTTATCAGATGTAAATTAATTAACACAACACTTTTTCATCGGGCAATCCGACAACATACACATTAGAACCCTCCTACAGACAACATACACGATACAACTTCCGCCAGGCTACATAGAAGCTACAACCTCCGACAGACTACATCCACACTAAATCCTCCGACAGACTACATACACACAAAAGCCTCCAAAAGACTGCATACACACAAAAGCCTCCAACAGACTGCATACACACTAAATCCTCCGACAGACTACATCCACACAAAAGCCTCCAACAGACTGCATACACACTAAATCCTCCGACAGACTACATACACACAAAAGCCTCCAACAGACTACATACACACAAAAGCCTCCAACAGACTACATACACAAAAAAGCCTCCAACAGACTGCATACACACTAAATCCTCCGACAGACTACATCCACACAAAAGCCTCCAACAGACTGCATACACACTAAATCCTCCGACAGACTACATACACACAAAAGCCTCCGACAGACTACATACACACAAAAGCCTCCAACAGACTACATACACACAAAAGCCTCCAACAGACGACATACACACAAAAGCCTCCAACAGACTGCATACACACTAAATCCTCCGACAGACTACATACACACTAAATCCTCCGACAGACTACATACACACTAAATCCTCTGACAGACTGCATTCAAACCTCCGTAAGAAACGGGAGCTGTGCTCTTTTGGATCCATGAAGAAAAAGAAAAAAAGAAAAGAAAAGAACTCACTTTTTATTTAACCTCTATAAACACTTAGCAGCATTAAAGACTGCAGCTACCTTCCCATCGATCATAGGTTGATTACCCGGATTAAACTGTACGAGACGGTCTAACTAGAGCAGTGGTTCTCAACCTTTCTAATGCCGCGACCCCCCTGTACAGCTCTTCATGTTGTGGCGACCCCCCAACCATAAAAGTATGTTCGTTGCTACTTCATATCTTTAATTTTGCTCCTCTTATTAATCGTAATGTAAATCTCGGATATGCAGCATGTATTTTCATTGTTACAAATTGAACATAATTAAAGCATTGTGATCAATCACAAAATAAACAATAGATCATTATATATTGTGAAATATTTGTGAAATATTTGTGAAATATTTGTTTCCAAATACAAATAAATGAAAATTGGCCTTGAAACATGGTGTAGCATGGCTACCAGCTTTAATATAACATGTAGTGACAGTATGCGCAAACGTCAGTGCGAAGGTTGAGATTGTTTCTTTCTTACCAGATCAGAAATGCTCGGGACAGTCTTTGCGAGAGCAAAATGTAGATAATCTTCCACAATAAGTCTAATTCTGTATTTAGACTTGATTACCAACAAAAAGTTGATTAAAAAAGTTTTGAGTTCATCACGAAGCTCAAAAAACACGTTTTCAAACGTTTCCTTTGGACAACCATCTCACTTCAGTGGGAAATAGCAGAGCATTGTTCGGCGCATCAACTCGTTGCACAGTTGCGAAAACAGGCGACTGTTTAAAGTGCTGGTCTCTACAAAATTGACAGAGCTCATGACACTTCGTAACGTCTTGTAACTCTTGTGGCAGCGTCTTATTTGCTAATATTTGCCGATGAATCAATCAGTGAATTCTGATGACTTTTGGTGACTCATTCAGTAAATAACGTTGAAATCCAGAGCGACATCCTAGAATAGCTGGAGCACCATTTGTGCAAACACCAAGGCACCTTTTCCCAAGAGATCTTATGATCTTTCAGAAATAAACCATGTCAAATACATCACGTGCTATAGTTGTCGTTTCAAGAGGTTTGCAAAAAAACAAAACAAAAAAAAACAACTCATCTTTAAAGTCGCTATTATTAATATACCTCACGCTATCTAGTAACTGTGAAACGTTTGCAACGGCTGGATACTAAATATTGGAAGATATAATTTCCTGGATAACCTGATCAAAAATTTCAACAGACATGTCATCTATTCTTCTGAGGACAGTGTCGTTAGAAAATGGAAATTGCACTCAGCTTCGTAAAAATTCATCTCAAACCATAATGAAAAATGTGACATGTCTGGTTTTTTTAGCCAGACCAAATCAATCGGTTTCTAAGACCATCGGCATCGGAAATGTGTTTGTTTTCCAATGGTCTTACGCGACCCACGTGAAAGGGTCAGGTTGAGAACCGCTGAACTAGAGCCACTTTAGCTGACTGTATAAGGTTTCAAGTGTATTGCATACGACGAAGCATGCTGGTGTAGCATGAAGATAGGGACTGTGTAATAAGAGCCGTATATAATCTGCACTCTTACTCACGTTTCCAGGTTTTTTGTTAAACCCTCTAACCAAATGGTTAGAACATTCTCGAAGACGACCGATTCCTCATAACATAAAGCCTCCAACCAAATGGTTAGAACATTCTCAAAGACGACCGATTCCTCCTGACATAAATCCTCTAACCAAATGGTTAGAACATGCTCAAAGACGACCGATTCCTCATAACATAAAGCCTCTAACCAAAGGGTTTAGAAAATTCTCAAAGACGACTGATTCCTCCTGACATAAATCTCTAACCAAAAGGTTAGAACATTCTCAAAGACGACTGATTCCTCCTGACATAAATCTCTAACCAAACGGTTCGAAAATTCTCAAAGACGACCGATTCCTTTTAACTGAAATTTATTCAGTGGCGTAGCAAGGGTAAGTGCCACCAGGGGAGTGGCAAGACTTTTGCCTCCATCCTTCCACGTCAAAAAAATTAAATCTGTAGTTGGTCGAAAATCACAGCCCCCCCCCCCCCCCCCNCCCACATTTTTTTCCTTGACCTCCTTCTCACGCCACTGAACTTATGAAAAAGTTCTGCCACGTTGTATTAATGGCTACTTTAAATACTGTCTGATCCCAACCCAGAGGTGTCTGTCCTCCCCGAGGGCTGGAAGCCACCCCCCCCCCTCCAACTTAACCTTGATCAAATCTGCGATGTTATGGAATTGGTATTTAATTTGAGAGTTCACTATGATTATTATTATTGTTTTTTAAAATTGCCTTTTAAAACTTGATATTGGGTGGATGGCTGGATGGCAAAAAAAAAATTTAAATCCATAAATGTGGATTAGAATCTAATCCCAAGCCTAACCTAGAAAAGTAAAAATAAGATTTTATTTCCTCCAAAAAAAAAATATGTGAAAAAAAAAAATTAAATAAAAAAAAATAAAAAAAAACAAAACATTAAATTTTTACAAAAAAAAAAAATTTAAATCCATAAATGTGGATTAGAATCTAATCCCAAGCCTAACCTAGAAAAGTAAAAATAAGATTTTATTTCCTCCAAAAAAAAAATATGTGAAAAAAAAAAATTAAAGGAAGAAAAATGAAAAAAAACAAAACATTGAATTTTTACAAATTTAATTAACTTTAAAAAAAAAAGTATTTAATTTTTTCCTTTCCCCCATTAATTTTGATAAATTTTTTGTTGGATACAAAAATACTTCTTAAACTTGTAACGAAATTATCCCCGTTTAAAATATTTACCTTTCATCGTATCAAAAACTGTTACAAAATAGTTCTCTGGTAAGACGATGATCAAGTGGTTCAATTGATATCTGCTACATTGCAACGTTTGCTAGGAAACAATACCCTGGACGGGCCAGATCTACAGTGGTACAGGGCGTTGTGCGAACAGAAGGGCGCCACACCGTGCTGCATGGACAACGTGTGCGTCAACAAAACCATTCAGGAGTGTCACTGTCCAGAGTGTTACGACCTGAGACAACAGATCCACGCAGAGCTGTCCACCTGGGTACCGGATGACCCCACAGTCAATGTCAGTGGTAAATAAAAATATTTTTAAAGAAAGACCGAAAAAAATTAAATTTAAAAATATTTTTTTATTTCCTGGTACTTAAAACGCACAATAAAGATAACAGGGGAAAAATTCACATGGCCCTGTTAGAGGCGTAGCTAAAGGGGAAGGGGGGACAGATGTCCCTGGGCGCCAGACGAGTTAGGGGCGCCAAAAACGTGCTTTGATTTTATTTTATTGATGAAAATAATGGGTTTAAGAGAAAGGAAGGCTCTTTAACATGAATCTTGTCCCCGGGTGCCAAAAAAATCTAGTTACGCCTCTGGGCCCTGTCATAAATGAGAATTTATGCAAGTTGTTTAGAATCATTGAAAAGAATATGTGGACTGTTCACGAAGTGTTAAGTTGTGGCGACGTCCGTTGTAGATTATATAAAGTATATATATTTTAAAAAAATGTTTCGCTGAGTTTACATCTGAATATTTTGGTCACGACTCTTGTTTGTTGAGCGCTTAGAATCTAGACACATCTAGAGGGGCAGCACGCTTTGTCCTGAACCGCTACAGGAATACCTCTAGTGTTGGCAGCATGCTGGAAACACTGGGCTGGTCACCATTGGAGGAACGACCGCGACTATCCAGGCTCTCCACGATGTACAAGATAAATAATGGGCTGGTCCACTGCTCCAGCATTAAACAGAAACTCGCCCATGGTCAGCGACGAGTCTATGACAGGCAGTTCCAGCTCATACCAGCGAGAAGTCAGTGTAGGAGCTGCTAAATCTTGCCAAAGAAAATCAGGAAGTGGATCAAGTTTCCAAAGGGAACAGTTGACGCGACAACACTTGACACATGTACCTCCATTGCCTCAGGTCTTTCAACCCCCAGTGCATGAAACCCTCACAGAGTAGCCCTTGCAACCAGTGAAATATCCTCATCAACACCAGGCACAGAAACATTGCAAATCCCCTCTACATGCATAGCAGCCAAAATGTTCAATAAATTAATCGTGGGCCCTTAATTTATAAAAGAAGAAATCTACAACGCCAATGACATAGAATGATTGGAAACAAGAAATGAAGCTTTGAAAAAATCTAATCTCAGACAGGCCTTTAAAAAAAAAAGAGTCCAAGGAGTTCAGAAATGTATTTTTTACTTCATACTTTGATATTTGTATGTTCTTTTTTCCCCTTATGTGAAATCTTGTTACGAGCATTTGCTTAGATTTATTTTGATTTACATCAAAGTTAAATCCTTGTCTATGCTTAATCTTCAATGATAAATGTCTATCTCACCAATATTTCATAATAGATGGCATAGTAAGTGAATCTTGATTGCATTCTACACCAACATAAAATGATCTTAGAGAGTGTAGTAAGTGAATCTTCATTGCGGGCCACCTCACCGAAAAATCAAATCATAATAGATGCCATAGTAAGTGAATCTTGATTGCATTTTACCTCAAGACAGGTATAATCTTGCATGACCTACTAAGTTAATCTTTATTGCATTCTACATTAACACAAAAGGATCTTAGATGGTCTAGTAGGTGAATCTTGATTGCAGTCTATCTCACTACAAAATGTTCTTGGATGGCCTAGTAAGGTAATCTTAATAGCAATCCACCTTACAAAAATATCATTTTAGATGGTCCTGTAAGTAAATCTTGACTGCATTCTACCTCACTGCATAATGATCTTACAAGTGATGTTGAAATTGGTACGTCATTGGAGATAAGATGCATACAGTCTAGTCATCACCAATGATAACCAGGCAAACAAAGCAACCACGGCAGTCCAGGGGTTTCTCAAACACCCGAAGGTAGCTCCCCGGTTGCGAAAACCCCATCAAGCCACCACTGTGACAGCCCCAGGATGCCACCAATGTTACAGCCCCAGGATGCCACCGATCTTACAGCCCCAGCAAGCCGTCACTCAAACAGCCCCAGCAAGCCGTCACTCAAACAGCCCCAGCAAGCCGTCACTCAAACAGCCCCAGCAAGCCGTCACTCAAACAGCCCCAGCAAGCTGTCACTCAAACAGCCTCAGCAGGCCACCACTCAAACAATCCCAGCAAACCGCCACTGTGACAGCCCAAGGATGCCGCCACTTAAACAGCCTCATCAAGCCAACACTCAAACAGCCCCAGCAAGCCACCACTCAAACAGCCCCATCAAGCCACCACTCAAACAGCCCCAGCAAGCCACCACTCAAACAGCCTCATCAAGCCACCACTCAAACAGCCCCATCAAGCCACCACTCAAACAGCCCCAGCAAGCCATCACTCAAACAACCCCATCAAGCCACCACTCAAACAGCCCCAGCAAGCCACCACTCAAACAGCCCCATCAAGCCACCACTCAAACAGCCCCATCAAGCCACCACTGTGGTACTCAAGAAACCTAAAAGGAGGGGAAAAAATATGTATTGTACACTGTACAGCAGATCGCCATACGTACCTCTCTAAGACGTCCTTCCGGTACAAGCAAACAGAAAAATAAAAATCAACAACTCCAGTGGATAATATACTTGTAATTTACCCTAAGATTTTTTATTTTTTTTACCTAAAACATAATTAAATTTTTCCGAGATAGAAAACATGATGGTAATGACTGCGGCAAATTAGTTTCCGCTATTCCACAGTTAACGCCACAGGAGGACGTCCGACGCTTGCTGTAGAACAAGACTATACTTTTTCTTTCATTATCATTGTCTTGCAGATGACACAGTTTATCACAAAGAATGAAGTATATAGCTCGATGCAGAACAAGACTATGCTTATTATGCCTTTATAGAGGCGGACGTATGCAGCTCGATGCGGAGCAAAGCTGTGTATGATTCTTTCATGTTCATTGTTTTTTTTTTTTTTTTTTTTTACTACAGATGTCGCTGTTTACGACAGAGACGGTCGTGTGCGGCTTGCTGCAGAACAAGACCATCTATTTTGTTGGCGACTCTTACATGCGACAGATCTACACGTCACTCTTGGCCATCCTGAGAAAAGACAAACCACGACACGTTCTCACAGACAGTGTATCTGAAGGTTTGTTAAGTGTCTGTTCTCTTCTGGTCAGGTCAGATCTGGTCAGGTCTGATCTGCTCTGGTCAAACACACCTGAAGATGACTATAAACATATATTTTTTTCTCTCTCAAGCCTTATCAAGAAAGCCAGTAATATCACACAAACTAAAAATCTTTCACTTGAGGAATTATTTGAAGAAAAAATGCGCTATTGTGAAACGTGATTTTAAAAAAAAATGGATGATTTATCCCAAATACTTCTTCAACTACTTCATGAAACAATTCATCGAATACTTCATCAACTACTTCATCACAGATACCAAAAAATCAACTCGATCAGTGCCATTTTTTTCTTCCTAAAGGTTGGACAGAAAGATATACAGATTATTTTGTTCCCCAGTCTGTACGAATTTACCAGTGTGCTCTCACAGCGATTACCAAATCTAAATGATCAAAAAATTAAGTTATTATTGTCACTGAAGGAGTTCATTTATGGCTGATATCTACACTGGAGAACTATTAAGCCGTCTTGTGTTTCAATTGTTCAAATTGTAAAATGCTGTCTTGGTTAGAAATATATATTTATTTATGTGCTAAAATGGCATATGATCAATGCAATCCAAAAGCATTTCCGTTTATTTGGCTCAAAACATAATCTTATCTTATATTATTATTTATTCAAGAGTTATCATATATTTTTTAAAAAATTGTACACACCCTCTTTTTATATCATTAAATAACAAAATCTAATTTTGCGGAGTCTTTAAGGATCGTAAATGTTAAGTTTGTACAGATAGTGAAATCTCGGGTTACGAGCAGATTTATTTCCGTGACTCAATTATAAAACCATGATGTTTGTCATGAAGCAAAAAGTGAATTAAAAAATTAAAAAACCAAAAAACCTAGAACTCCGTTCCAACAAAAAGCCAGAATCAAATTTAAAATTACAACCCAAACTACATATAGAAAACAAAAGGTGTGATTCATTTTAATAGTTTTATTTACATTATTTTTTTTTTCCGATTCAAACACAGGTATTAAGTATTTAGTTTTTAAAAGTTAGTCTAAACAAAGGACCCCTGTGTTTCGAAATACACAAGTTCACAAAAATTGAGTTTGCCCAACAGCTTGTCTTTGGTTACAGGGGTTCTCTTTGTATATAACTTTCTAGCCAAACAAGCCTAATAGTTTAATTTAATGGTGTCTGTGTAGCTAATGAGTGGAACGGTAGAGGTGGGGGGGAAAAGTAACGTTACGTGTCCCCACCTTACCAAAATGTAGACATGTAACGTTACTTTCATATAGTTTCTTTGAAAATGTCCCGCAATAGTAAAAACATTTTGAATGGATGGCTCGGATTTTTACTATTGCGGGACATTTTCAAAGAAACTATATGAAAGTAACGTTACATGTCTACATTTTGGTAAGGTGGGGACACGTCGGATGATCATGAATTGAACAAACCTGAGATTGCTGGGTGAGTTGCATCCGACACAGTTACGCCAATACACGTATGTCCCAAGAAACTTTTATGCCCCACCTGAAGTCAGTCACCAAGTTTCCCTAGTCGTATCCGTAAAATGATAATATAACGTTTTGGTCGCGTAACTTTTAACAACATGAACCACCTAATCCCTAACAACCCATAAGGAAGGTATGCCCTTTGTCATAATATCTAATGACATGTTACTTCTGATATTGTTATGTAGTACTTTTCCACACTTGGAACATAAATAAAAAAAGAACACGTCTCTGAGAAATACTACGTTAAAGTGTTTTTAAAGATTGTGGGGCATTTTAAATCATGGCACATTTCCTTCAGTCGACTTTTCAAGTAAATAAGATTACACGTAAAAAATACAGGTCTACTGATTTAAAATTCAATACTAGAATCCTAGTCAATACCGATTCAACCATCCCACAACGAGAACCACTCAACTAACTTGAGTTACCTTACCAAACTCTACAAGACAAGTATTTCCAAACAAGAAAAAAAATACCCATAACCCCAGCTTGAGAACCAATCAAAATAAATAGACGCATAACCCAACAAGACCACTCATTAGGAGTCATTAAACAAATTTCTATTTTTAAAATACACTCCCTCATGCCTATCGATCCCTAACCCAAGTATGAGAACCAATCCATAAACTTAATTAAACCAGTCAACGACAAGAAAACTCACTAGAAACTTCGCATTAAACTATCAAAACCATTAAAATTACTAAAAAAGGAAGAAAAAACCTTCCCTCATGTCAAACGACTCTTTGCCCAATTCTGAGTACCTCTCAAAATATAACCCACCAAGAATACTAATTTAAAATACACACAACAAAATTACTAATTAGGAACAAAATTTGGTCCTAGAACTAGCAAAAGATGAAGATTAAAAAAACACTTATCAGGACAACTGACCCCTAACCCAAAGTTGAGAACCACTCAACCAACTTTTTAAAAAGCCATTATACTACTGCTACAACCCGCCCCTAGAACTATTATACAACTTATAAGCCAAGTATTTGTTGTGTATCTCTATGTTGTGTTTAAGAAAACTATAAGAAGTGAGAACAACTCAATAGAAAATACAAAAAAGACCTCCCACATTTTGAGAATCACTCAAAATAACATTTTTGTACCACAAGAACATATATAAAAAATAAAAGATGAAAAATAAAAATAAAGACAAAATGACCCCCACCCCTTGAGAACCACTAGTTAAAAAACCATCTAATTAGCATACTACAGACCAATATTTGTCAATAAGGTCTTGTATTTTTAATCTTATTGACAGATATTGTCTTGTATTTGTAATAACACATTGAGAATCCTAATTAAAACCAAAATTTAAAAAGTAATTAATTTCAAATAGAAACCAAAATGGACCTTTACACAATGAGAACCGCTTGTTAAGAAGACAACTTATTTAAAAATTAAAAAGATATGAAATTAAAATTAATTAAGAGCACAACAAGAAGATTAATTACATAGCCCACCAGGGTGAGAATACTAAATTAAAAAATTTATTACAAAATTAATTACTTAGTTATCGCCCCAACCATCTTCTTAATTAAGCTATTAAAATCCAGCAAATATCTCATTAATTAACATGTCAAAAAGCCGATATAACCCGCCGAAATACGCTTCGTTTCGACCTTATACTACTACTGATGATTGCATTCTAGCTCTTCTTCTACGCCCCTTTCATTCCACGCCCAATCATTGTTATTGCAATGCCTAGGCACGTTTTAGCGTAGGCAGTCCGCTTAAAGGAGCCATTGACATGATATGATACTTTGATACTTTGATACATTTTTTGAAACATGAACGCTTGTCTCCGCAGAGAACTTTGCAAAGTGTGACAACTACTACCGTTACTTCGCCGACTGCAGACACTACCTGCTCTGGAATACGAAAGAATGCAACGGAACGGTAAGGGGACGTTCTCGAACGCCCACGACCGGGGAGCAAGGGGGGGGGGGTTGTCACTCTACAATCGTCCAGTGATCAACGTGTTGGACACGTGCCCAAAGAATATGACACTCCAACGGAGAAGACTGATCGATAATTTCTTCTCTGAATGGATTATTCTCCGCAAAACAATCTTCCTCACACCCATCTACCCCACTCTAACCCCCCAGACCCCCACCCCCGCACACAAGCAGATTGCCAACACTGAAGACCCTTCACTGGAATAATTCCGCATACATAAATGCCCCATAAATAAATATTTTCCTGTCTATGGAATTTGAGCACTATGTTTGTATTTTTATGTCAAATTTTGGAAGTAGGCAGATTACTTTAATTAGTTTAACTAAGTTCACGGGTCGCCTCTAAATACCCCACATAAAAAAAGGCAAATATGTCAAATCAAGAATATCAATATCGTGTGTTTGTTTTTTTGTTACTTTCGCTATTTTTTATAATGCTCCATCTCGCAGAGCTTCCTACTATCAATTATAGCTCAACCCTACAGATAGTCTAACACTAAGTCCAAAAAGTTTTATCCTACATTTCAGTTGCAACTGAACATGGAGTACTCGTATCTAGTGGGTCACTTGGGCAATTTCATCAGACTCGTCCAGCAGCTGCGCGGGAAGCCCGACTCCTGGTTTTTAATTGGGATTGGTTACCACGATAAGCTGGACGCCGATCTGGTCATTCAGGCGGTGAGTAAATGAGTACGTGTATCATATGTGTCACAGGCGATTAAAATAAAAAAGGTAATTATATTTGGTTTTCTTTTTTTTTATTTATTTGTATTACTGATCTGTTATACGAAGTTCAGTATGATTATGTTTGTTTGTCTGTTAATGTTTTGATCAACCACAAGAGAACCATGCAATAATAGGTCGCAAACGAATTTGACATGGTAATTCTTCCTAAAATATAGATTGCCCCTGGACAGTGGCGACGCTACACCAGGTCCCGCCGGTCCCAGGACCTGGTAAAAAAAAAACCTGGGACCTGGCAAATGACCTGGTAAATTTCTATTAGTTACTAATATTGTATATATGTTCATTAAGCGTAAACTACATTCCATGTAAGAGAACTTCCATTTTAAATGCCTTTATATGTTTAAATTTTTATCAACAACAAAAGTCAATATAACGTCATAAAATGTAATATATATAAAATGTAAGTTTTTAACTTGTAAGAGGCCATCCATATATTACGTACGCAAAAATATCACGAATTTCGACCCCCTCCCCCTTGTTGCATGGCGTACTTTTTCAGTAACACCCCCCCCCCCCCACAAAAAAATAGCGTACGTACTGACACTTAAGTTAGTAGATTAATAAATATTACTTAATAATTAAATTTTATTTTTAACACATTTATTTGGGACCCACCAAATTTTTTTAAGAGCTGCAAGGGACGCGCCATGTTAAATTTGATGGCGTCGCCACTGGTCCTGGAGAATTTCGTAATTCCCTTATCCCAAAAGCTGTAATTTAAAAAAAAAATCTTAAAGTGTAGAGGGTAAAAAGTTTACAAAACAATTATTTTAAATTACTACGAGGGACGCGCAAGTTTTTTTTTTTTGGTGTACGCCTTTAAAAAAAAATCTTTACTCAGAACGGTGCACTTTCAGACAATTATAAAATGAAGATTTTCGAGGCACTTTTGTTTAGAGACTCATTTCTAAAAAAAAAAAAAAAAAAAAATTTTTTTTTGTTGTACGCCTTTAAA
This sequence comes from Lymnaea stagnalis, assembly GCA_964033795.1. Classification (NCBI taxonomy): domain Eukaryota; kingdom Metazoa; phylum Mollusca; class Gastropoda; family Lymnaeidae; genus Lymnaea; species Lymnaea stagnalis. The sequence continues at coordinate 661,439 of CAXITT010000438.1, forward strand.
AAAAAATCTTTACTCAGAACGGTGCACTTTCAAACAAATATAAAATGAAGATATTCGAGGCACTTTTGTTTAGAGACTCATTTATAAAAAAAAAAAAAGAAAAAAGTAATTCTCTGTACTTTCAAAAAAATATTTGAAATATTTTTTTCAACAAAAGATTAGCTTTTTAATACAATCATATTATTTAAATATACGGAAATACATGCTGTATACTTTTAAGAACCTACAGTACATTGTGTGGTATAAGAGCTGTTAAACATTAGATTATAGCACCCTTTATTTTAACATTAATTTGCTGGTCCAACAATTTGGAACGCCCTTCCAGAGGATCTCAGAAACAACCAGACTCTGGAGTCCTTTAAAAACGATTTAAAGACACATCTATTTCGCAAACACCTTCTGGGATGATTGTCTACGATATTTTCCATTTAATGCATATTGGCTGTGTTGCTTAGGGTTGAAATGGCTAGAAAGACTTTGACTTGGTATGCTTGTAATTAGTTTTTGTAGTGTTGCGTTTGTTTTAAATGTGTTAAATTATATATATATATATATATATTTTTTTTACTTTGTACCGCGCTTCGAGCCTTTGGGAGAGAAGCGTGTTTTTGAAATAAACTTTATTATTATTATTATTATTATTATTATTATTATTAATTGAAAACGCCTGGACTTACTGTATTTTTTTTTAAGTACCGGTATTCGAATATTGAAAACATAAGAGGCCTTTTTCAAAAGTTTTTTTTAAAGGCCATATACGTATAAATATATAAATATATTGATTTTTTCAACAGGTTCTTTATAGTTCCACGTAGATATAAAAAGTATGAAATTTTCAATGGGATAAACAAATTTATGGAAATTTTAGTTTAGTTCGATAGATTTCTATACTTAGTGTTGAATTTCCCGGTATTGGTGAATATAATATCTTCCTTAAGTTTCTTGAAGTTTCTACCTTATTCTAGACTAGAATGTTCGTTTTTTTAATAAATGAAATGATTACCTCAAATGTTATGAATTAAAGATATTTTTGAAGGGTTCCAGAAAGTTCCAAATAATTTTCAGAGGTTCTAAAATGTATTTTCTTTATAACAGCCAAAGATATATACGAAGTCTTAGGGGCCGTCCATAAAGTACGTCACGCTATTTTTTATCATTTTCAACCCCCCTCCCCCTGTCACAAAATGTCACAAATCTCGGACCCCCCACCCCTATAAAGTACGTCACACATTCGAACAAATAAAAAAAAAATTATCAACTTATAAAAACTTAATCTAAAACTCACTTCACTATTAAAATGTATTAAAATATAAAATTTCCACTTAATTTCCACTATCACATTATTATAATGACTTTAATGTAGAATATTTAATTCTCAACAGTTGTCACAGTTATTCATTGAAGCAGTAACTCAATCTAGATTGAATTTGAAAACAAAAATTGCAAAAATTAGGCTAGACAATTATATAATACACATCATTTATCTGTTGCTTTTTCATTTACTATAGGTGAGGTCAAGTTTTAGATAATCTTCAGATTATGCAATCTTTTTACACAGGATAAGCAGTAGATAAGATAGTAGAAGTTCCGGGTGGATGGGACTCGTTAGCCTTGGACGGTAACCCATCTAAGAGAAGGCAAACTCTGAATTCAAACCAGGAGCCAGAATGATCAACAAATTGATCGTGGGCCCCCTCAAATATAAGAGGAAAAAAAAGATTAGCGAAACTTGATCTCACCCAGTGATTAAATAATAAAAAGGACAGTGACATATTTATGCAGCGGACAACATAGAAATAATAATACTTCAGGCATGACGAAAGCAAGGCTATACTATACATAAACAAGGCTTTGCAACAGCATACTAGCGCTCCTAGTGAGAGGATCGTGAACAACACATTCAGGAGATACGCATTTCATGCTATTTTGACATAAAACTAATTCAAATGTTTCACAAAATTTTAAAACATTATTTTTAAAGCTATTAAATTCCAGTTAAAAAAATACAAAATAAATTAGAAATAAAATAAAAAGAAATAAAATGTGTGACATCACACACGGCCTGACCCCCCTTCCCCCTTTCACAAACTGTCACACTTTCTTACATCCCCCCCCCCCACATAAAACAAATTCAAATGTTTCAAAAAATTATAAAACAATATTTTTAAAGCTAATAAATTAAAGTTAAAAAAATACAAAATAAATTAGAAAAAAAATAAAAAGAAATAAAATGTGTGACATCACACACGGCCTGACCCCCCTTCCCCCTTTCACAAACTGTCACACTTTCTTACATCCCCCCCCCCCTGGAGCGTGACTACTTTATGGACGGTCCTTATGTTACACAGCAAGCTTCTACATAATTGTTGCATCTAGGCCACACTTGATAATCATACCTTTTATTATCCCATTAATATATAGATGGCTCTCAAACTCATAATGTACATTGGTCCATAATTTATATCTAATAAAAGCACCATCTTTGGCGTTTTTCAACCGATTTAAAATGGGCAATTTTAAAAATATCATGTGATGGTTATCCAACCTAAGAAAATACACACTGCTGTAAAATAAGAAAGGTTAAGTCCCATCCCCCCCCCCCGATGGGGAGCAGTAAAAATTTAAGGGCAACATCTGTTTAAATACCTTCCGCTTTAATTAAATGGGGTACATTTGAAAAAAAAAGAATTAGATTATTTATCTAAATATTTTTTTTAGTGCCCCTATCGCAGGGATGATTAAAAATTGCCCCTTTTGGCCTGCCGGAGATCCTATTTTATTTTGATTGATAAACGGCTACAGTTTTGGGTTTGGTAAATACCATTTTTTTAAAAAGAAAAACCTTTAAACATTTTTTATTCGTCTTCAAATTTTGGATTATTTAGTTCTGTGTCGAGCTTCTCTATTTGTTTTTTTTTCTTTTGTTTTGTTTCGCTGACAAAGGCTTCCTGCCGACACGTTCATTGTTTTGTTGCGTTCCATTGTCAGGTTTTCTTATTCCTTGTTTTTACTCATTTCATTTTTGCTAACCTGATTGCAGTCTCTCCCCTTTATTACCAATTTAAAATAAATTAGGTGTTATTTTTTAAAATAATGTAATTAGATTTTAAAAATCGGGCCATGACGTCTGCTTCACAGGTGTTCGAGCCATTATTCAAGGAGCTCTCTGTCTCACCGTGGCCGAAAATGGTGTGGATGTCCATGCACACCCCGGGTATTCTCAAAACACCATTTCATCGGACGGAGCAGACGTCCAACGTTCTGACCTTCAACGCCAAGATGAAAACGGTGATGGATGCCAAGGGAATTCCCATTCTGAATTATTGCCAGCTGACGAACGGCACGATGAGCTACGACGGTTCTCACTACGGGAAAGGCATAAATGATGCTAAGCTTCAAATCATACTCAACTATATCAATTATATCCATAAGCGAAACAGTTCGACTAACACTAGTTAGGGTAAATTTGGTGAAATGTTATTTTGTAACAAGGTTTTATTTCTTTTAAAATGAATGATTTGGTGCCGTCTGTGCTTCAGTATGGACGGCTGAGTGGTGTAATGGGAACACTGCCTGCCAGAGGCGTAGCGAGAGGGGGGCAGGGGGGGACAGATGTCTTCGGGCGCAAGCTAGCTAGGGGCTCCAAAATGTGCTTTGATAATATACTATTAGTAAAAATAATGGGTTTGAGAGTTGAAAAAAAGAATAGGGGGCGCTTTAAATGGATCTTGTCCCCGGGCGCGAATCTTGTTCCCGGGCGCCAAACACCCTCGCTACGCCACTGCTGCCTGCCTTCAGTATGGACGGCTGAGAGGTGCGATGGGAACGCTACCTGCCTTCAGCATGGACGGCTGAGAGGTGCGATGGGAACGCTGCCTGCCTTCAGTATGGACGGCTGAGTGGTGTAATGGGAACACTGCCTGCCTTCAGTATGGACGGCTGAGTGGTGTAATGGGAATTCTGCCTGCCTTCAGTATGGACGGCTGAGTGGTGCCATGGGAACGCTGCCCGCCTTTCCAACGAGTGAAGACCTGTACATGACCGTCTATCCCGATGCACCGAAGATCGTTAAAGATGACATCCGATAAGTTGACTTGGGACTTAATAGAAATACCAACCCCCTTTTTTTCTCCTTTTAAATACTTTTTATGCATTTTTGTTTGGATTTATGTAAATTGTTTGTGATTTATCATTTATTAAAAAAGCGGTTATGCAAACGAAATAAACTTCTGGTGAAAACACGTTTTACAGTTCTTTCATTTTCACCTTCAAAAATACATTTTATTTTTACTGCAACGGCTTTTATTGAGGGATTACAGCCATTTAAAAAAAAAAAAAAACTTGATTAACGGTACACTTTTATTGCCTTTCTTCTATCTTCAGCACCAACACGTGTTGTGAAAAACAGGAAAAATCGGAGTTTTCGGGGTTTTTGACTGAGGGTGGGGATGAACATTTGAAAGATTGTTTTGTCATCAGCGTCGAGTCTTCACATCACGTGTAAAGTTTGATAGGATGACGGGAATAGGGTCAATTAGCAATCCGAAGATTTTTGCCAGAAAGAAACACACAAAAGCGAAGTTAATGTGAAGTATTTAAAATAAATAAATAAAAAAAAAAAAAAGGTTTGCTTTGCATAAATGGGAGACTCTTTTTCCCAAGTTAGAGCCAGTGGAATAAATCCGAAAAATAAACATGCTCAGAAGCAAAGTGTTTTGTTGCACGAACAGAAATATTCATGTGTTAGTATTATTTGAGTTGTGTCGGAAGTGCAGAGAAATCTAAACGTACTTTCACACAGAAGATTTATTTGTTACTTGAAATCTCAACTTTCTGTGACCACGTGCTACCTGCTGCAACAAAAAAAAAAAAAAAAAAAAGGGGCCAAAGTATTATTTGAGTTGTGTCGGAAGTGCAGAGAAATCTAAACGTACTTTCACACAGAAGATTTATTTGTTACTTGAAATCTCAACTTTCTGTGACCACGTGCTACCTGCTGCAAAAAAAAAAAAAAAAAAAAAAAAATGGGGCCAACACAATTTCATCTTCATGGGTTTTTCGAGTGTTTAAGTATAACGTCGGCTGGCAATATACAAAAACAATCCGATTGTATTTTTTATAAGTGCACATGCGCTGACACGCTAGTAACATAGCAACCGGTAGATAATCGAGTGGTCACACACACAGAAAACAACCCCCCGAAACACGATGAACTTAATATCAGCTGATTTGTTTATACACATTTTAATAAACAGCCATAATCCATAGTAGCCATTACTTTGTAGTTCAAAGATTAAAATATGGGAAAGACATTTCGAGTTTAATTTTATTGGAGTGGGCAGGAAAAAAAACAACACCTTTTGTATGGGCAACAATGTCTTAATTTAACCATTTTTTAAAGACAACTTGGCGCTAGTCAAGTTTATCATCTTGTCTGTCGTTGTTATTGTTGTAATCAAGTTGGATTTTTCTATGATATTAAAAAAAAATCATTAAAATCTGTTATATAATCTTGTATGGACATTCTGTATTATTATTAATATAATATTATGATCTGTACTTTTCTTATTTAATTCTACGGGAAATTGTAGCTTATTGCTAAAAGGTTTTTTGTTATAAAAGCGAAATGAATATATTTTATCATATTTTGTTTTAAGACAGTGGTTCTCAAACTTCCTAATAATACAGACCCTTTAATACAGTTCCCCAGCCACAAAATTATTTTGGTTGCTACTTCATTACTAATAACTGTAAAGTGTATGTGTTTCAGATGATCTTAGGCGACCCTTGGTAAAGGGTCATTCGACCCCCTAAAGAGATCGCGACCCACGAGTGAGGAACCACTGCTTTAAAATATTGAATTATTTTGTTTATACTAATATCGTTTTCTAGGTGAGATTTTTTTTGTGTAAACATTTTTTTGTCATTTGTAATTACACTAAGAGGTTCATAATTTTTAGTAATTAAACAATTTCAGCAAAATAACTGTTGCTCATACTTTGTTTGGCGCCCAGAAAACTGCAGTAAATTCAGAATCGGCTTCTTTTAAATTTTTTTTTTTTTTACACATTTTCAATTGTGACGACCTGAGAAACAATCTATTAGCGTCCTGAGATTCATAATGCGGACAATCCCGGAAGACCTATGGCCTCGGCCTGCTCTTGCCCTACGAAATACTTGTCAATACTTCTAGATCGTGGTTTTTAAACCTTTTTCTAACCACTTTACCCAATCACATTCATTAAGGACATCAACCACGCTTTAAAACATTCAATTCCTTAAACATTATCCCTAATGAAAAACATTTACTGTTTTTGTTTACTCGTTGTCAGCTTTTTGTTTACTCGATGTCAGTTCCTATTTACTCGATGTCAGCTCCTTATACACATCAAATCCAGATGCTGGCGGTCTTATCGGTAGGGCTTTGAGGTTTTTTCCTTGAAAACAAACCACACCACTCCATCCCTTTACAGCAGGGGTCTCAATCTTGCGGCCCGCGGGCCATTTGAGGCCCGCAAGACAATATTTCGCGGCGCGATACCTGACAGCAAAGCTTAGTGTTAATGGGGCCCGAGCGACCCCCCCCCCCCACTCTCATATCTATATTTTCACCTTCTGAGATAGTTTCAGTTGAAACTTACAGACTAGTCTAATTCTGATTTTTTGGGGTCATGTTTCTATAAGTTTGGACGTTCATTATAATGAAATCGGACTAAAGTTTTTATTGTATAGCATTTAATGAGACAAGCATGGCCAAAGTGCGTTTTTTAGCAAACATTCTTCGAATATTGTATATACATATATCAAAAGTATTAAAAGTCAGTTAGTGGGTAATGCACAACCATAATTGTGTAAATTGTATCAACCTGACGCAGCATCAAAGAATCCCTATTAAAATTGTCGCCAGCGTGTACGATTGGCGAGTGAGGGAAATTCCAACCCTGTCAGCATGGTCACTTTCAAAATAGGGTTAGTCTATAAGTATAAGGGATTTTCTTTGATAACCAAATCAAAATTCTGATTCTGGCTCTGGTAATGTTTCGTTGTTGCATCCATGTACTGGCATCTTTGCAACGGTTAAGGGTATGATGCTGCTATTCTAACATCTCCTAGCTGATGCCAGGGCAGCCTTGAAGCTTTCGACTGATGTCCAGTTCACAGCGGCATCGTCCAGGTTGTTCCATGCTATTACAATTCATTCTCATTACAATGGCATCTTCCTTCGCACCAATAATTCCCAAATACTGCCTGCTCCTGCCTTCTTTTTGAGCAACTTTTAGTTTTAAAATCGCTGGTGGGAATCGCCTTATAGTTATTTTTATTGTAGGCTCGATGCGGCCCAGTCTCACTCTGACACTACCTCCTGCGGCCCCCCGAATAATTTTGTTTGAGACCCCTGCTTTATGGGTATATTAACGTAAACCTCATATACACAATAAATGAAATTCTGTTGGAGTGGATAACAAAACAATAAACCAATCTTATTTTTTTAAAATAATTATTTTAAATTAAGGGGGTGGGACTTCTCAAAATTATTAATAGGGGACCTGTTCACTGTCGTTCAGACATTTTTGGGGTTCAGACTATATATTTTTTTAAAGAAAGAATTCCAAGAGAAATTACACATACTTTTTTATAGTGGGGAAAAATACAAGGAAGCAAATTATTGATACTTAGAAGGAAGAACTAATAAATCGATGTAAACTTATTTTTTAATTGGAAGTATCGACCTGCCTTTGACCAATGGGATGCTCAATGTCTGGTTCCGTATTTGTGATGGCTACCCGAGTACTCGTACGGCGAATAGGTGGCCAGTGTTAAGGCAGCCTTTCTGGCCGGATCTGCCCCTCAAGCCGCAGTTTGAGAACCCTTGGTTTAATGCATATGTATATATATATATATATGTAAAAAAAATCACAGTCCCAAGAGACGTAATGCTTGTTAAGTCAGTTGCTTGCCAAGTGATATTGAATCTAAAACTGATTCTTTATGCAGCAATGAGAACCCTTGAAGGCATAAAACTATACAATTTGGAATCTGTCAGTTTTGAAATATACTTATAAACAATATTTTGTAAAGTGTAATTTTTAACACCCTTAAACTTAAAGAACTGAAGACAAAAGTATTGGTGAAATAAGTATTGGGGAAATAATTATTGGTGACATAAGTATTGGTGTCATAAGAATTTGCGAAATAAGTACTGGTGTCATAAGTATTGGTGACATAAGTACTGGTGTCATAGGTATTGGTGTCATAAGTATTGGTGACATTAGTATTGGTGTAATAAGTATTGGTGACATAAGTATTTGTGACATAAAACTGGTGACATAAGTATTGGTGACATATGTATTGGTGACATAACTACTGGTGTCATAAGTATTGGTAACATAAGTATTGGTGAAATAAGTATTGGTGTCATAAAAATTGGTGACATAAGTATTGGTGACATAAGTACTGGTGTCATAAGTATTGGTGTCATAAGTATTGGGGACATAAGTACTGGTGACATAAGTACTGGTGTCATAAGTATTGGGGACATTAGTATTGGTGTCCTAAGTATCAGGGACTTGTTTTGATGCTGGAAGTTCATGTAAACGTCTTAATCGATTGGGGGGGGGGGACACAAAGATATCAGAGAAGTCAGAAAGCAAAATTCATGACGCAAAATGTCATAAAATTCAACGCAGAGGCCATCTCTAGCATACATAGACACAGCTTTATGAAAACAATAATAGACAGCTCACCATAAAGTATACAATAAATAACATCGTCATTTAAATGTGACTGGCATTCTTATATATATATTTATATATATATATATTTATATATATATATATATATATATATATATATATATATATATATATATATATAGAGAGAGAGAGAGAGAGAGAGATAGATATATAATATATAAAAAAAAAAAAAAAATATATATATATATATATATATATATATATATATATATATATATATATATATATATATATATATATATATATATATATAGAGAGAGAGAGAGAGAGAGAGATAGACATAGATTATACATAAAATAACAAAATAACGGGATACCGGAACAAAACAAATGCTTCAAAATACCGGGATTAGATTTATGAACACCTGGATTTTTAAAAATGACGATATTTAATTGCCAAGATTTTAAAGTCGCTTCTCATAATTTTCATTTGTTATTTAGAGTAAAATAGGTCAATGACTATTTTTTTAAAACGCTTTTTGATTTGTAAATAGATCTGGACATATTGCAAGCCATTTTAAAAGACTGCTTAATCTCAGCAAAATATTGTAAATACTGAAAGCAACGGTAGAAAAACTTAGCAAAAGAAACCGCAACTTGGTGACGTATGCGGCTTTGATGTTTATGTTAAATTATTTTAGATCCCAAACATCATGAAATGATTGCGTGAACTTGTTGCCTCTTTGAAGCATCAGATTAAACAGTGCAGATTGTTGGTAGCTTTGACTTTGATTACTTGGATAAACCTAAGACTTACTTTAATTGCGTGTATAACCCTTAGACGTACTTTGATCACTTGGATAAACCTAATAAGTGCTTTGATTACTTGGATAACTCTAAGACGTACTTTGATCACTTGGATAAACCTAATAAGTGCTTTGATTACTTGGATAACTCTAAGACGTACTTTGATCACTTGGATAAACCTAATAAGTTCTTTGATTACTTGGATAACTCTAAGACGGACTTTGATTAGGGGCTGTCCATTAATATGTCAACAAAATAAGGGGCAGGGGGGGTCTGAAGATTTTTGACAATTGTTGACAAGGGGGAGAGGGGGAGGTCAAGAAAAGTTGACGTCAACAATGTTACTTTTTAAAATAAATTTAATTACTTAGCAAGGGAAAATCAGGCAGCGTTTGTAGTCCTATGTTAGACACTCGCCCAACCTTCAGGATTTTAATTAAACTAACTCTATTCCTACTTTTTAAAAACCGTGCTGTGCTTTAAAAAGACCCCCCACAGAGAACTAAATATACACACACGAGATGGTTACTCGTAACGCTATTATTTTTCAAAGCAGTTGTTTGTCGGTCTGCTGTGCAAATAAAGATTTATGTAAGTACACAGTTTGCATTTTATTATTTAAATGTCTATATAAATTATAAAATGCATTATTGGTTATACTAGACTCTATTAGAAATAATTGGCTTTCACTGTGAAATTGGATTAGGTCTAAAGTTAAAGTGAGGAGGATTGGCACATTCCCGGATGTGACTCTGCATTGTACATAAATTATGATAAATATTTAACATAATCTAGGACTTATTTGAAATCTTACAAATGCATGACATGTCTAGAATGTTCATAATTATGAAATATTTTTAATAGATCTAGGCCTAATTGTTTTTTTTTGTTTTGTTTTTTTTAAATAACAAATTTATTAACGATTGCATTAAAAAAAAAATTAAATCATTCCTTTTTTTCTTTTTAGATTTACAATGGAGAAACCAAACTTTCACAAGTTGTTGTATGAGGCATATGTAAAGGCATTTCCCAACAAGCGTAAGCAAGACTGTCAAAGAGAGGTAACTGAAAATTTGGAATAAATTGAAAAAAGAGGACGATTTGCCAACAAAAGTAGATTCGTTATGGAATAGTTATGCCGCCTTAGCACAGAAAAATAAGGTAACATGAATGAGCTTCTGGGCAGACCAGTCTATGAAGAGAGTAAAATAAGGCAACACCAATGAGCTTCTGGGCAGACCAGTCTATGAAGAGTGTAAAATAAGGCAACACCAATGAGCTTCTGGGTAGACCAGTCTATGAAGAGTGTAAAATAAAGCAACATCAATGAGCTTCTGGGCAGACCAGTCTATGAAGAGTGTAAAATAAAGCAACATCAATGAGCTTCTGGGCAGACCAGTCTATGAAGAGTGTAAAATAAAGCAATTTCAATGAGCTTCTGGGCAGACCAGTCTATGAAGAGTGTAAAATAAAGCAACATCAATGAGCTTCTGGGCAGACCAGTCTATGAAGAGTGTAAAATAAAGCAATATCAATGAGCTTCTGGGCAGACCAGTCTATGAAGAGTGTAAAATAAAGCAACATCAATGAGCTTCTGGGCAGACCAGTCTATGAAGAGTGTAAAATAAAGCAATATCAATGAGCTTCTGGGCAGACCAGTCTATGAAGAGTGTAGATGTCCTTCCAAAAAAAAAAGCAGCCACAAATGTAAAAATTGAAAAAGAAGTTGTGAAACATCCAACACAAACCATTCAACAAGACCACAGAGAAATCGATTTAGAAGCTGGTCCATCCAGTACTACTTGTGATGAAAAAATCTTAAAATCTGTAAAATACAAAACAAAAGTACAAGATGAATTACAGAGTCGGATAAGCATCTTCAAGAGCGATTTGATTCTCTTTTATAAACGAAAAGAAATTGGCGTTTTAAGTTCATATCAGGAAAAGGAACTAAAAGAAAAAAAATAATTAATTGATGAGCTAGAAAGGAAACTGAAAAGAAAGAAATATGAACAAGAAAAGCAGAAGGTATACCTAAAAAAGAATAGAAATGTGTGCTGAATGTCCTGACGTCAGCAGTAAATTGAAGATCCGACAGAAAGCTTGTTGACCAACAATTGAAGAAGATCAGCCGCTCCTTTTAAAAAACATTGTTGACAATGCATTGTATGGGACTGCTGCTCACGACAAAAGACAGAGTGATATTTATCGTAGTGTTAGAAATCTCGATGATTTGACAGAACAATTAAAGATTCAAGGTTTTCAAATAACTAGAACTGCTGTCTATACTCTGCTCTCACCAAAACGAAGTTTATCATCGGAAGGCAAACGCCATGTAACAACTGTACCAGTGAAGTTAATTCGAGCACAAAATGATTTACACTATAAACACATTGATGGTAGATTTTGTACAGCTACTTTGAATCACCTAGAGCAGTGGTTCTCAACCTTTCTAGTGCCGCGACCCTTTAATACAGTTTCTCGTGTCGTGGCGACCCCAGCCACACAATTGTTTTCGTTGCTACTTCATAGCTGTAAAGATATGTGTTTTCAGATGGTCTTAGGCGACCCCTGGAAAAGGGTCCCGCGACCCCCAAAGGGGTCGCGACCCACAGGTTGAGAACCGCTGACCTAGTGGAAGTCGCTTCTTTGTTTGGGACCTAAAGAAGTATGCTTCATCAGTCAAGATGACAAAGCCAGAGTCCCCATTGGATTGACAGCAGCTAACAAGCAAGCTCCACTTTTAATGCATGTTGAATACCGCGTTACATTGCCTGATCACGACTGGGTAGTAGCATCTAGACCACAAACTCATACCATCTGTTTATGCTGGCATTGAAATCCAAAAAGACTGTTTTAGGTGAACCCGAAGCTGTAACATATGCAGGCCCAACTGACATAGCCATCAGATCAGGCAAGCATTGCTCATCATCGTCTTATAGCCATGGACTGGACTGTGAAAGGCTACTTGAATTGGAAGAGTTTGACATTGTTACAAAGGATCCAAGCAACAAGTTGATCAAACCGATTCTTATTATGTCTGTGGGTGGTGGTGGACCTGATGAAAATCCAAGGTATCCAAAAGTTATTGATGTGGCCATCCATCATTTTGTAAAGCAGAACATTGATGCAATGTTTGTAACAACGAATGCGGCTGGTAGAGGTGCGTTTAATCGAGTAGAAAGGCGAATGGCTCCTCTTAGTCGAGGACTGTCGGGACTAATTTTGCCACATAAACATTTTGGAAGCCACTTTGACACACAAGGTCGAACAATTGATGCAGATTTGGAAAAATTAAACTTCAAATATGCTGGCGAAACAATGACAGAAATATGAAAGCAAGTAAGCATAGACAATTTTCCAACAGTGGCAGAGTATATTGTGACTGAAAAGTCTGAGCTTGAAGTTGAAAATTCAATAATCAAAGATCAAGTTTGGTGCCAAAACCATGTAAAAACAAGTCAGTACTTTCTACAAATTGTCAAGTGTTGTAATTTAACTTGTTGCCCACCGATTAGAAGCTCGTACTTTGATATTATTGCTGATAGATTTATCCCCCCCCCCCCAACCCCCAAAAATTCCAGTCAGCCAAACTAATGAGGGCCTTAAAGCACCAGATGTATCTGAAAAACAAGTCAGTACTTTCTACAAATTTTCAAGTGTTGTAATTTAACTTGTTGCCCACCGATTCGAAGCTCGTACTTTGATATTATTGCTGATAGATTTATCCCCCCCCCCCCCAACCCCCAAAAATTCCAGTCAGCCAAACTAATGAGGGCCTTAAAGCACCAGATGTATCTGATATAAACTCACATAGATTTCCATCTCTCCAATCAGTGTGAAAATTGAAAAAAATACTACCTCGATTGGCAGAAGCATTCAATATTCTTCCATATGATATATATTGTCCCTCTATTCAGGTGAACGGATCTGTAAAATTTCTCACCTTTATGTTGCTTCGCAAGCCATGTTAAAGAAGCACGTTCAACAGCACCAACAATGTAATGCCTGGGCCCAGTCAAATAGTACATGCACCCCAACAGCAAAGAATTCGTCCGATGCGAGTGGCTGCCAAAAGACATATAGAGCTCATGGCAATTATTGCTCATCGGGAGATGCTAAGTGCAGAATGGCTAGATGAAGAAAATGTTGACTTGTCTGGTGTTTCGGTTCCACAAGAAATTACTCAGCCAGAACCTATGCCAATAATAAAAATTGAGGAACATTTGACATCTCCGTGGGAATATATAGAGGCTAGGATACAAGATTTGGATTTGTCTGTAAAAAATATGTTAATAAATTAAAAGTGTATTTATAGTTTAACTTTTTAATCTCGTTTCTGCTTGAAGTTAGAACAAGTCTTTGTAAATATTCAAATAGTCTTTAAAGTGTTATATTAATTTGAAATATGTTCATAAGTTAAAGGTGTAATGTGGATACATTTTTGTAAACCCTATAATCTCTTTTCTGTTTAGAGTAAGCCTTTGTAGTTATAAATTGGAAATATGTTCATACGTTAAAAGTTGTATTAAACTTTTTTTCTAAACATTTTACTTGTATTAACTTCTTTGTTGTCGTTGTAAACTAGTCTATTTAAAATTTTGTTGTTTTTTTCCATTTTATTTTTATTGGGGGGGGGTGTCATCAAATGTTGACGTAATTTTATGGGGGGGGGGTCTCTGGAAGTTTGACAAGTTGTTGACAAGGGGGGGGGTAAAAATCGAAAAAAAATTTGTTGACATAATTAATGGACAGCCACTTACTTGGATAACCCTATGACATACTTTGATTACTTGGATAACCAAACGATATACTTTGATCACTTGGATATACCTTCAACAGCTTGGTCAAACAGTGGATTTCTCGATGGCATTGTCTAAGGACAATGGGGTGAAACATCTTGGATCTGAGCCCGAAGTTACACTGCCGCTTAAGAGACAGTAGGTAATTGAAATCAAAAAGAAAATTCAGTTTCGAGATAATGCTTCTAGACCAACTGATGGAGGCATTGAAATTGACACATTGGTCAACATACTCCCAGACCAACTGATGGAGACATTGACATGGACACATTGGTCAACAGACATCCAGACCAAATGATGTTGACATTGATTGATACATTGGTAAAAATAGACATGGCTTTATTTGAAAATGGCTGTACGTGAAGAAAAGATCGTGAAATTCCTCCGACCAGTTTGGAGTCAGAGCGGGTGTTCTAGTCATTGTTTTTTTTTTTTTTTAAAAACCATTTGCGCTCAAAATTAATCGATAAAACATTAGACAACACGATGTCTTTGCTACGATCTCATTATTTAAATTTGACCAAAAAAATATTTTTAAAAAGCATTTTAATGTTTGTTTAATAAAAATATTTAAAGTTTCAATTTTAGTTTATCAATTCAGATTTGCATAAAATAAAGCAAATGCTAAGAATTATTATTATTATTATTATTTTAAAAAGTTTTGAATAAAGTCGGAAGCTAGACATCTATGTTATTGTTAAAAGCCGATTACAAATTAAAATGTGATTTTAAATGAATGTCTCTGTTTAATAGGAAATATGTCATTTCTAAGACAGGAAAAAAGACACATCGCATTACGTAATGTTACTCTTTTTTTAGACAATGTCTTCATAAAAACATAGCTTCTTTCTAACAATGTATTTCCGCTTAAATACAGCAGAAACAATTTTTAAGTAAATTCTTCGTAACAATAATGCTGTAAACACATTTTGGTCTGTGTTAAGGCCCACTATTCTGGCTCACATTAACGTGGGAGTACCTTACGGCCGTTGAGAGATTGGCCAAACAGAATACCAAGATGTTTTACATTAAAATGTTAATGACATTTGCCACACGGTAAGCCAAGAACTAGATGTTCTTTTTTATAGATTACCGCCACTAACCGACAAACCCTGTTGATTAAAACGTCATGGCGTCACTTGTAATCTTAACGAAAGCTCGCACCATACAATTTTCTCTAGATATTTAAAATATCGAAAAGGCTTAAATTTCGGTATTCGTAAAACCGCAAATAACGGTTTCATTAAAAAATGTACCGGTATTGCGACACTTACGTTAGCACATATTGTTGAAATAGGTTTGAGTGAAATTCTAGCTCAATGGGTTTTATGCAAATTAAATGAAATAGTTTTAATTGTAAAACTCAAAATGAAAACATGATAATAAGGGGAAACAATCGTCAATTTTGAGGCAAATTATTTTAATAAAAGTGAAATCCTAACAACAAACCAAACACTATGAACACTATAAACCTAAAAAAAAAACCCAACTAGAAATTACTGTTATCAATCGTTTCGCTCGTGTAAATAATTAAAATAGTTGAGTATGATTTGAAGTTTTGCATCATTTACACCTTTCCCGTAATGAGAACCGTCGTAGCTCATCGTTCCTTTAGTTAACTGAAAATAATTTAGTATGGGAATTCCCCTTGCATCCATGACAGCTTTCAGTTGGGCGTTGAATTTCAGCGCATTGGCCGTCTGCTCCTTGGTTTGATGGGGCGATTTGAGCAGCCCAGGGGAGTGCATGGACATCCACACCATCTTAGGCCATTCTGAATTGGAGAGAACCTTGAATAATGGTTCGAGGACCTGTGAAATAGACGTCATCTTTATATGGAGTAAAAAAAAAAAATTATTTTTATTTCCACCAATTTAAGACTAACTCTGCATTTTGGACCTAAAAATAGTGTTTGAATCACGTCAATATTTTCAAATAAAAAGAACGGTATAACGTTATTTCATAAGTGGATCAAATTACAAATAAATCTATTTATTTTATTAACTTTTCTTCAATTTTATGGCAGGAATTTTATGGACATGGGCGCCCGCAGGAGGGGAGGCAAGGGAGGCACTTACCCCCCCCCCCGATTGATTGGATAAAAATTGTTTAGACAAAAATAGACAAAAAATGTATTAAAGTAAAGAGAAAATCAAGAGAAAGTAACTAAGCTGATGTCCTGTCCGTTCGTTCACCATACAAATACGCAACAGTAAAATAAAACTACATTAAAACATTACTAAAAATTTTTAATTACNTTATGGACCAAATAAATGCAAGACAATTACAGTGGTGAGCAGATGGCTTATCCATAAATGCAAGACAATTACAGTGGTGAGCAGATGGCTGACCCATAATATATTTCAAACATTGTATGGACATAACCCACCTTCTTTATGACAAGGCCAGCGTCCAGATTGTTGTGGTATCCAATCCCGAGGATGTACCAGGAGTCAGGCTTGCCGATCAGCTGTTTCATTAGACCCAGGTAACTGTCCAGGTGGTTCACCAGATACCAGCCTTCCATGTTCAGTTGATCCTGCGGTAAATATTTCAAGAGCTTCGTCCTTATCTAGGAATGATGAACTAAAAATGTTTGGCTTAATGTATTGCGTACTCACCATTGATTTGTATCACAAAGAGCAGATATAAGGGGGTCGTCCGTTTATTATGTCAACAAAATAGCGGGGGGGGGGCTGAAATGTTTGACAGTTAATGAAAAAGGGGGGGGGGAGTGTAGATTAGTTGACGTCAAGAATCATGTTTCTCTCTATTAAAACTTTAATCTTAAAAATTGACTGGTTATAGCATTATTTTGAACAATTTAATAAGTGTAAATTAAAAATAGGTATATAAATTTTTGGCTTTTAACAATATCAGATCGTTTTTGACGTGTGTCTGCCTGTGTACGTATTATACTGCTGATGACTGGCCAGAATGCTGGCACACTTTGTTAGTGCAAGAGAAGTTAAAAGTTGGCCTCTCTTCGCCTGTAGATTCTGTTTGTCGCAGATGACCAGGTACTAGTGTCACGTGCAGTCAAAATGATAAATGATATTGATGGAGTAGGAATACGATATTTAGAGAATTAGGCGAAAGTAAAGTAACAATAATAACCTCGCTGGTTGAATGAATTTGCACAATTTGTATCATCTGTTTTGCATCACAATTCATGTTGAAATAGAATGTTCAACAGCACAGAAATGCATAAGAAATTACCACCTGCTCCTAAACAAAAAAAGGATTCGACTAATGCAAGTAGCTGCCAGGAGACTGAGAGAGCTTATGGCAATTGTTGCTCACATTGACAATGCTCATATTTTAAGTGCTGAATGGTTAGATGAGGTTGATGTTGACTTTTCTGGTGTATCAGTGCCGCAAGATGAAAATGATAAATCAGCTTCTATGCCTATTGTTACGATAGAGCAACACCTTGCTACTCCCCGGGAAGATGACAGCCACTAGAAACTATGCTACAGTTGCCAGCTATACGGACAATAATCATATTTATACTTCCACAAACAATTATATTTAGTCTTTAACAACCTTTTCATTGATTCTGCATTATAAAATTTTGAAGGAAAACGTTTTAACTTGTTGATTAACAAGCTAAAAATTCAATAAAGTGTTTTTCCTACAATTCTGTTATTAAAATAGATCAGCAAAAAGTAAAATTTATTTATTATATTATAATTTGTGTGTGTGTGTGTGGGGGGGGGGGGGTTATAAAAATGTTGTCATAATTAATTAGGGGATTTTTGAAAAAAGTGTTTTTCCTACAATTCTGTTATTAAAATAGATCAGCAAAAAGTAAAATTTATTTATTATATTATAATTTGTGTGTGTGTGTGTGGGGGGGGGGGGTTATAAAAATGTTGTCATAATTAATTAGGGGATCTTTGAAAATTTGACATTTGTTGACAAAGGGGGGGATGAGGGGGTCAATAATTGGTTAAAAATTATTGACGTAATTAATGGACGCCCTCTAATTGAGAAAATGTGCAATCCTTAGATTAGACGTAATTAAACTCAAAAAGCCATTATAGTAATAATAATAATAATAATAAATCATAATAGCTTAGTAAAATTTCTCCATATGAAAACAGGTTTTTTAAAATTGCCTTATAGTGAATCTCAAGCTCTGACGGACAACTGACAATATTGCTGACCGTTCCATTGCACTCCGACGTGTTATAGACCAGGGAATATCTGCACTCCGCGAAGTAACGGTAGTAGTTGTCACATTTAGCAAAGTTCTCTGTGGAGGCATGTTCAAGCTTAGCCGTATCAGGCCCATGGGCAAGGATAAGGATTAATAATGTCAAGTGGGTCAACTGAGTGTAAATCTCTCTTGGTGGAGACGGCGAGACTTGTCAAAGATGTACACAAATCTCTGTTGGAATGTAACGGAATTAACAAGCCACAAATGGACATATATGTCGACTATTTATTTCCATCTCATACCTAAGGGAAATTAATGTAAACTTTTACCAATAAATAAAAAGAACTGTCCATTAACTATTTACCTTAGTTATGAAAATTAATCAATTATCTGTCCATTGACTATATACTTTAGATCTGAGAATGAAATCATTCTCTGACCATTAGCTATTAATTATATTCCACATTTATCGACTTGATTAAGGCTTTTGACTCGGTCAGTAGAGATAGTGGACAATGAACTATACAAATCTATGAAAATCCTTCATCAAATACTTTAAAGATGTTGTGACTGAAAAAAAAATGGACATAAAATCACTCTAATGCATAATATTGTATTAATACATCTACAATTTCACGAAAATCCAGTTGAGGAGCGTGAACACAAATTGGTGCTAAGATATTATTTAATTATTTAAGAATTATTTTTTTTCCCGTTGTGCGCGAAATACGAATTCAGGTCATGGTATATTGTTATGACATTAAAACAGTTAAGTTTTTACGATAATCAGAATAGTAGTTAAAATACACAAGACTGTAACAGAGGAACTACACTGTTTAAGAGATCCTGCTTAGATTTAAGAATTCTGTGTTAAACGATTTCCGATTATGCAGTTCAGGCGCGAGGAAGAGTTTGGGTTAATTCTTAATGAAGATACCCATATATCAATACCCTTTAATGTTACAGATATTTAAAACGGTACATACATTTTAAAGTTAAGAAATGTTGTTGTTTTTTTTTAAAGAAAACGCATTTTCTTTGTAGTTCAGGGGCGTGAAAAAAATGTTGGGGGGTGGGCTTTCATTCTGTGGAAAGAAAAATATTCTCAAAACACAATGATGTAAGAAACGTAAACATCTATGCATAGATATAAGATGCTTCTTTCGAAAAATAACAAAAGTCTGATTTACTATATCCTACATATAACAATACAAAGGGCGCTGACGTTGATGATTGTCGTATCAATAAGGATTCAGTTACAGTCGCCGAAATTGGATTTTTATTTTACATTTTGAGACTTTGCAATAGAAGGCGATAGTAGCAAGAGTAACACCAACCAATATCTCCTTTTATACCGATGTTAAAGACACGGTAACGGAGTTGGCTTGATCTTGTGATTCTGTCAACAACAAGAAACGAAACAAACCTCCAAATACTGATCATCACACACACACACACACACACACACGCACACACACGCACACACACGCACACACACACACAAAGTAATAAGAAACACAAAATTGGTTTTCAATACTTCAGTGAATAGATTCATGTTTTAACGGCAAAATAACGTGTCACACTTTTTACACACAATACTTACGATTCAATTATTTTTTTTAAATAACTAAATAAATACTTTAACAACACTCTTACGCTATTCGTATATTGAAATACTGAAGAGGTTCTCAGGAATAGGATTAGATGAACTAATCCAATTTCATATTCTAAAAATAAAAAATAAAAAAACCCACAAAACTGCACAGGGCGTTCTACCAGACGTGGAACGCAGACACATCACCCTGTTCACCAAGGCTAAGACGGTTCGCACTCTGGGGGTCCCGCCTTAGTCTGTCTATCAATCTTGTTCTTTGCTTGTTTGTCTGTTTATTTATTTTTATTTATTTATTTTTTTTGCGGTTGTTGATTTTTTTTTTTTCAATTTGATTCTTTTAAGATTTTGGGCAACAAATTCCATTTCAACCAGTTTTTTTTAATTTTTAAAAAAAATTCGAAATTATCATTTAATGATCTGCCCTTGCAAATAATTCAGTAGAACTTGAAGTTTGGCGTCATTAACTCCCTTTCCGTAGTGAGTGCCGTCATAACTGACAGTTCCGTTGGTCAGTTGGAAATAGTTCAAAATGGCGACGTCGCTTCCTGCCAATGTGACCTTGACCTTCTCATTGAACGAAAGCAAGGCCGGTGTCTGCTGCCTTTTTTCCAGTGGAGTTTTCAGTGTCCCCGGGGCCTGTGCTGCCATCCATAGCACCCTGGGCCACGGCGACGTCTCCTTCAACAACGGGGTGAGGATCTGTAAAAAAGAAATAAATAAAGGATGAGTAGATTTTTAAAAAAAAAGTACAATAACTTCTAATTGTGTCAGTGAATGAGACACACAAATGTGATATAAAAATTAATTATCTTTTTTTTCTCCGTTGTGATACGTCACAAAAAGGTAAATTTTGACTCGAACTAACAGTGAAGGATATTCATATTTTTTCTGGGGGGGGGGGGGGGTGGTGGAAGCGTGGGGGGGGTGGGGGGGTGTTGTACCTTGACTTAATGATGCCCGAGGCAAACTGTAAAAAAAAGTCTACCCGTCTAACACACAATTCATCTAAGTAATGTCAGACCAATAAGCTAACCCCCTAGAGATGACTGGGGTGGTCTCCCTTTCCCCTTTTTTTTTCAACCCCTAGGTACGCCACTGGGAGAGGAAAAAATGTCGACCGACTTGGGAGCCACCGTGGATCTTTCTCTGGCACAGCCCCTGCGGCGCTCATTTGATCGCTGTACTTTTAAAGCCATTAGAGAAATGTGTATTATCTATATGAGATGACGGCCTACTCAATACGTTTTCACGCCCATGAACAACAAAGCAGTCATATTTTCGAAAATTCGCGATAGCAAATATGTCCTTAATTTTCTAAATATTACTTTAAAAAATTGATCCATAAAGGGTTAGATGATTTTTAATGAAAAGATCCAATACGCTTGTTAACAACAATGTTGAGTACACAATACATGAAATCAATTTTTTTTTTTTTTTTTTAGATAAAAAAAATTCATGCTGGGTTTGTCTTATTTAATTTCTACGACATTCCTAACAATCACATGTTAATAAATATTTTTAATTTTATTATAATTTTTTTCTTAATGTCAGAGTTTTAAATAAACATACTAGATTGATCAAGTTGTTTCCCTTGAGATAAATTAATTGCCAACGCATTATAATAATCTTTGATAATTAAGTTTAAAAAATGAAACTATCTTTAAGATCCTTCCCAGATGTATGCATTTTAAGTACATGTGTCACTGTCTAAGAGTATTTGTGTTTTAATNAAAAAAGAGACCCAAAAAATTTATGATGTTTTTATTGGGGAAAATAGGGCATTTCGGTTCAAAGAAAACGGATTTTATAAAAAAAAAAAAAAAAAAAAGTAAACCCTTTTTTTAAAAATTAAAAATGAAAATTATATCTGAATCAAACATTGGGGTCATTTGGATTTCTGTAAATTTTGAAGGCTTAATATAAATTAGAGATGTTGAATAGAAATAGACTGTCACTGTTGGTTACTAATTACACCGGAAGTGCATTAACTGGGAACTAAGTTTACACCATTTTTTTTTTATTTTGGTAATCTCAGATATTTGCGTCTTGCTTGGAACTTTGCAATCTTAAAAGTGCCACAGGCTTAGATCAACAAAAAAAAAATGGTTGAATATACAGCAAAATGACATTACAATATGGGAACGAACTAAATTACTGAAAGCTTTTTGAAAAGAAAATCAATGAAACCTGTACTTTCCTCTAAAACACGTACATGCGACGCTAGGCGTTCCTGACATCAGCCAACAGCTGACTGTATTTTGTTTTAATGTAGAATGTTCGGACATTGGATGGAGAAGTTGAAAAATGTTTTGGAACTCTAAAAAGTTCACAAATGTTTTGGAAGGTGAAACAAATGACATAACAATTCAACAAAAAAATGAATTTACCTTCAAAAATCAAATTTCATTTTTTGTTTTTGTTGTTGTTGTTGTCGAAAGATCAAAATCCAATTCATGCTCCATTGCGCCTTTGATAAAATTATGTTCTCATTTAAAGACTTCTGGAATTTAAACTTTACTCTCAATCCCAAAGAATTCTAGAATTTACAATTTTACTCTCAATGTTAAAAAAGTATTGGCTTTACACTTTTGCTCTCAATGCCAAAGACTTCTTTAATTTAAAATTTTGCTCTCAATGCCAAAGAATTCTTTAATTTACACATTTGCTCTCAATGCCAAAGACTTCTTTAATTTACACTTTTGCTCTCAACGCCAAAGACATCTTTAATTTAACATTTTGCTCTCAATGCCAAAGAATTCTTTAATTTACACATTTGCTCTCAATGCCAAAGACTTCTTTAATTTACACTTTTGCTCTCAATGCCAAAGACTTCTTTAATTTACACCTTTGCTCTCAATGCCAAAGACGTCTTTAATTTACAATTTTGCTCTCAATGCCAAAGAATTCTTTAATTTACACTTTTGCTCTCAATGCCAAAGACGTCTTTAATTTACACTTTTGCTCTCAATGCCACATCTCTCCAGAATTTAATCCCCACTCACATTGTTACGGACTTGCTCAAAGTTAAAGAAGTAATGACTCCCTACTCCAACAATGAACCAAGAGTCGTTTCGTCCCTGCAGAGCTTTCAACAGCTTCATTTCCGTCCCCGAGAATTGCGATATGTATTGCATCTTTAGCGTGAGCTGTAAAAAAAATACATCAATTTAAAACAATAAATCACAATGGTTTTTTTTGTGTTTTTTTTTGTTTTGTTTCCTTCTTTGCCCCATGCAAATTTTAACATAATTGTTTTCTAACATCTATTAATACGAAACATTAAATTATGCAAAATAAGATGTTAAACTGAAGACAAAATTTTGATTTGTAATTACTAAACATTTCTTTTTTGTTTTGTTTTTTTTTTTTGTTGGGGGGGGGGGGGCCCGGGGGTTGGGGTAAAAAG
>CAXITT010000439.1:0-32666 GCA_964033795.1 Lymnaea stagnalis
TAGTGCTAGCCACAATCGCACTTATTGAAAAGTCCGCCTTGCCCCGGTGGTCGCTACTATTGAAGTGTTTGGAGACGGGACACTGTTTATCTTGTGTAATGTTTCGGAGGTGTTCGGTACACCTGTCCGAGAGACGGCGTCCAGTCTCCCCTATGTAGGTCATCTGACAGCGGGTGCAGACAATGGCGTAGATAACGTTGCGGCTTGTACAGAGGATGATGGTATAGGGGTCACCACTATGGAGAGGAGTGAACTTGACCTGTTCATTAACTTTGTAGGCTCCTTTCACCCCTCCATTAAATTCACATCTCTTATCTCTGAGACCTCAGTCAATTTCTTAGACATTACAGTCACTCTTCACAAAGACACCCTACACACCTCTGCCTACTTTAAGCCCACTGACAGCCATAGCTATCTACTCTACTCTTCATCCCACCCTAAATCCTGTAAGGACTCTATTCCTTTCTCTCAGTTACTTCGTCTTCGTCGACTTTGTCGGTCGGATGAGGACTTTTGGGACAAGGCAATTGAAATGATAGACTTTTTCCGGTGTAGGTCTTACCCGGAGACAGTACTTTCATCAGCCCTCCAAAGGGTTAAGAATATTACACGCGCTGATGCCTTCAGACCACGTCTGAGCGACAATGTTGACAGGACTAAACTCATTTTAACTTATCACCCTCACAATCTGATTGCTAAACGTGTTTTCCTTAAACATCGATCTATACTACTCGCAGACACCGACACACGAGAAATTTTCTCTTCCCCACCTCTCATTGTTTTCAGACGGGATAAAAATCTGAGAGACCTGCTTGTACGCAGTCGTATCAATGCTCCCCCCTCCCACTTTGGGACCAAGCCGTGTGGACGCAGTCGTTGCAACACGTGCCCTTTTGTCATCCAGACTGAACGCATACGTTTCCCCAAGGGCAGTTTTCAGATACGCGACGGTTTCCTCTGTACAAGCCGCAACGTTATCTACGCCATTGTCTGCACCCGCTGTCAGATGACCTACATAGGGGAGACTGGACGCCGTCTCTCGGACAGGTGTACCGAACACCTCCGAAACATTACACAAGATAAACAGTGTCCCGTCTCCAAACACTTCAATAGTAGCGACCACCGGGGCAAGGCGGACTTTTCAATAAGTGCGATTGTGGCTAGCACTAACACCACCAGCCGGGTCAATTTGGAACACAGACTTATCCTGACTTACGGCACTTTGACGCCAGATGGGATTAATGTTATGTCTCTGTTCACAGCTTGACCCTAGCTCCGCCCCTCCACGTTCTGACCTATCACAGTGAACTTTTTTCTCCCCCCTTTTTTTCGCCGCTGCTTATTTAAACTCTCACTCATTTTCCTTCTGCCACACTTCTATTGCTGCCCACAGATACTACTTACCAGCTAAGTGCTATTTCTTATTTTTATAACGTTTTTTCTGTTGTTTTGTTCGCTGACGAAGGCTTTCTGCCGACACGTTCGCTGTTTTGTTACGTTTAATTTTTCAGGTTTAACCATACTCTGTTTTACTCATTTTATTTAGGTAAACATAAAGAGGGCCGTTACCCATTTCCCGGAAGCAGTCTATTTTATTTATGTAAGTTTATTATTAGTGCTCAAGGATAAGTCATGGGACATTTAATAGACAGCCGCTTGATTTGTAATGTCAGCTGTTCTTGATTCGTGATTGCCAAGTGGTATTTCAAGTAGTTTCTGTTTGTAGATTCTTGACACAATTTCTCTAGTGCACATGTCAAGCACTTTTAACTACTGAAACAGTGGACTTCGTGGAATCTACAGCTGACTTCTTTGACTTTACAGTTGACTTTATGGACTTTACAGTTGACTTCATTGACTTTACAGTTGACTTCATGGACTTTACAGTTGACTTCATTGTCTTTACAGTTGATTTCATTGACTTTACAGTTGACTTTATGGATTTTACAGTTGACTTCTTTGACTTTACAGTTGACTTCATGGACTTTACAGTTGACTTCATAGGCTTTACAGTTGACTTCATTGACTTTACATTTGACTTTATGGACTTTACAGTTGACTTCTTTGACTTTACAGTTGACTTCATTGACTTTACAGTTTACTTCATGGACTTTACAGTGGACTTCATTGTCTTTACAGTTGACTTCATGGACTTTAAAATTGACTTCATGGACTTTACAGTTGATTTCATGGATTTTGCAGTTGATTTCATTGACTTTACAGTTGACTTCATGAACCTTTCATTTCTTCAAGTTTAACAACATGAGAGAAGGTGCCAACGGGCTTTGCCTGAAATTCTTTATTCTGAGTTTCGACTTGTGCAACAGTTGAGTTGAATAGTAAAGGAAAAGTAAAAAAAAAAAGGTCTCTAAACAAAGGTCTCTAAACAATGGTCTCTAAACAAAGGTCTCTAGCCAAAGCTCTCTAACCAAAGGTCTCTAACCAAAGGTCTCTAATCAAAGGTCTCCAACGAAAGATTTGTAACGAAAAGTCTCTAACCAAAGGTCTCTACAAAAGGTTCCTAATCACAGGTCTCTAATGAGAGGCCTTGCGTCTATGGATTAATTATATTTTCAAAGCCATTTGTAAGACAATAAAACGTCTGGATTGTTGGCCCCAAATGATGGCGTCATGATCAAACACCGATACATTTGGTGCCTAATGGTACCGCCCTGATACGCCATGATCGGTGTACATTTAAACTATATATATAAGCATTCATTTAGTTTGTATCGATTTTTACATTTTTTAAATGTAATATTTCACAAAAGACTCCAAGATAACTAGTACCTTATAAGTATATCTGTCTCATTTCTGACATCTCATGATGTGAACACTAGACAACTGTCTGCCGTAAATGTTGAGCTTTGAAGTAGACGCAAGCTACAATAAAACTCAAGCTTACAAATACTTCCCAAAATTTCGAAAAAGATAATGATCAAGATAACGATATGTGAAGTGTGAGAGTAGAAACTTTTTAACATATAAATATGTTTGAATGTAAAGTGACACTTAATAGCAACCAGCAGTTACATATACATTCACTAACTGAGGAATTTTTGTTACTACTTCTGACAGTGTTGGTCTACGGTAAAGCTTTTAGGTAGATTAATGAGACGCAAACAATTTGTGCAAGTAAAAACAATACATGTAAAGCTTTAATTACGATTGCACAAAATTCACAAACAATTTGTGTAAATAGAGCAATATATGTAAAGCTTTAAATGTGATTGCACTAAATAAAAAAGGAAACGTTTCTGCAAAACGCCTTTATCCGTGAAACAAACAAAAAAATTCATGTAATTATAAATTAAAATTACATGATATATGCAAATCCAACCTGTTGCCAAGCTTGAAATGGAAGAAAAGAATAAGAATGTCTTTAGTACTACTTTGGTCACTCACTTACAAAAAGTTACAAGGAGCAAAGATGGGCGTTAGCCATTTTACTCGAACACCCGATGAATCTCCCGGGGAGAAAGGGGATGGAAGTGGGGAAGGCCGGCTAGTCCGGCTGGTCAGAGAAACCCATAATCAAAATAGCTCATCGACCTTCTTCTAGGATACAGATAAGTTAAACGAAAATTGACTCACTTTCACTCGTAGAATCCTGCTCGCGGTCATCCTCATCGTCATCCTCCTCGTGCATCTCGTCGTCAGGACAGCTCTCGTCTCCACTTCCGGCTACGACGATACCGTCTGTGGTAGTCGATCCCGTTGGATCACGGGCGTCGTGACTCAGGCTCGAATACGGCGTGAACGAGGACCGGTGGAACAGGCTGGGACGAACCGGGGAGAAATTGGAGTGAGGACCGCTGAAGTTGAGCCCAGGGTACAGGGTCTCTGGGTGCGGGATCAGTTTGCGGGGCTCGTGTTGGATTGTGGTTTTGGAATCCCCGAGAATGTCTGAGATTAAGAAAGACGGCCTGGGGGTTGTGTGGTGCTTGGTGTTAGTTCGTTCTTGGAGACTATTCGCCGTCTCACCGTTGTGGGTTTTGCCGATGGCCTGGTGTTTGTCCATGGGCTCGGCGGTCGACGACTTGCAGGCGGACGCGGCGTCCACGGGAAGTCTCTCGTAGCCAGGGGCGTACCGGTACGGCGGGTGCTGCATGACAAAAGATGATAAAGAATTCAGCGATGTTAATTTCTCCGGACCCCCGGCGTTTGGGTCTTTCTGCATCTCGGATGAACTGATGGTCCTCGGTGGACTGGTTCCGGGAATGTTATGCAGCTTCTCGTAATCCGGCTCGGAGTGGCGTGGGGGTTTGTAAGCGTGGTGTCTGTTATTCGGGAACGGAAGGCCCGGATTGTCTTTGGAGGGCTCGCAGCCTCTCCGGAAGTAGCTCATCTGAGAGGAAAGGTCGTGGCCTAGATAGGGATGCGGGTGGAGTCTCAAGTTCAGGGGTGAAAGTTCATGCGGATGGAGCGGGTGCTCTCGGATGGGGGAGCCAGAGGTCGGGGACGTGCCCGCTGATAGGAAAGCTCGGTGGAGAAATTGTCTCTTCTCCTCCTCGTCTCTGTCCGCCGGGGACGTCTCGTCCGGTGACAAGTTTCTCTTTGACCTGGCGTCGGCCCCGGGCTGAAAAGAAGGAAACGAACCCCCGACACTTGGCTCCGTGGATGACGCCGAACATTTCAAGTAATCGTACGAGTTACTTTTGGCCGACCAGGCTGACTCGGATTGACCTTGACCCCTGTTATCCTCTCCACTGGTGCCGATGCCGGCTGGGTCACCCACGACGTGTGCAACCCTCTCGGGTGACGCCGTGGACGTTGACGTAGACTTGACGCCCGTAAACGGACCCACCTCACCGGAATCAAAAGTGGCCTTCCCAAGGGATTCCACCATCGGCGTCACCTCTCTCGCGGCCGGAGTTTGCTTGCTGCCGTGGTCGGCGTTCACGCTCAGCGCGCGCCCGCGCTGACCGCTCCTGACCGGGGCTGAGTGACCCGGGGACAGGGTCTGATCCGAGACGCCGCTGGAGGCGCTGGACACCGACTCGGTGTCGTCCACGTCACGGCGGTTCGTGCTGACGTCACAGTCGTCCTTCAACATCTCGGACAGCGTGGTGGCCGTCGTCGCCATGCTGACCGTTTTAGTTTTGAACATAGTGTTTGTAAGGGTACAGTGCACAAGTGGGAGAGCTCTCTCAGGCGCAGCACACAAACACAGCTCATTTGTGTTCAACACTGCGTGGTGACGTCATCTCCGTCATGAAAGCGTCATCAACAACCTTTTAAAAAAAAATATATATACAGGAAGTAGAAAATTTAAAAGAACACATTTGAAAATATGATTTGTAGGCAAACAAACAAAAATATTAAAAAAGGTCTATGATTTAAAAAATGTATCAATGTGTGACGTTCAAGCGGCATAACTCAGTTCGCGAAATGACATTCCCATGAACGTGGTACGTAGAGCTCTCCGCATAGTTTGGCATAGTTCCTTCTTATAAAACATAAAAGAACTAACACCCGTCAGCCATCCCCATAACCTGTCGGCCGCAATGCGTGAACGTCCCAGGTACCAACAGTTAGTTGACAAAACATCCATTCAAGTAGAGCAATGGCTGAACAGTCAGATTGCAATGCACAGCATGACATTACATGTTAGGGTTAGAAAGAGATAAATTACATCTGAAATAACATTAGAGAATGCTGAATCAGGAAATAGTTGATTTAATACTTGCATTTTGATTTTTGAAACTATACAAATAGAGAAGATGGCTTGCGCCCAGTTCAGTTTGGATACTAACACTGCTCAGGATCCACTGATAATTGGATAGAAGTCCAACAGTATCGATACTAACTCTGCTCAGGATCCACTGATAATTGGATATAAGTCCAACAATGTGGATACTAACAATGCTCAGGATGTACTGACAATATGATAGAAGTCCAACAGTCAAGTTTGTGATTGACGCAGGAAATAAGATAGAAAACACCTGTGTACGTCTGGAGCGTTACAAAAATAGGACGTAAGGACGTCACAATAGAATCGCATTAACTGGGGAGACCTGGAAAAGTGGAGAATTAAAAAACCAACAACTGACGAACAGATGAAAGACATAACTTTCTGGGACAGCAGACGTTTAAAAAAATTCACACAATTGACGGTGTGTCGGTACGGGAACCGTTGGGGTGGGGGAGGGGGCAGGGGTGTTGTCATAGTCACCACCAGGGCAACCCAACCTACTTTCTACCCTTGCTCGCCCCCCCCCCCGCGCCTGCCTGTTGCACAATAGTCTTATTTAAGGCAGTCGTAAAGCAGAGAACGCAAGCCCCACGTGGGAGGGGGGGCGCTCTCCGTTACAATTGCACATATTCACATGACGCCCCCCCTTCCAATTGTCAAGTCTGTGTTGAAAACACAACCTTGATTAAATGCTGAATTATTCGATCCTTAGCCAACGGTTCTAACACAGAGAGCACCCCGATCCCCGAGAATAAAGTCGCTATAATAAAAAGAACACTGTCTTAACTAAAATGTCGCCAGATTAGGGAAATGTCTAGTAGTGTTGGTGGTGATGAAGAACAAATGAGGCCTTAGGTCGGGTTTAATAATCGTTGAGCCGTCGGTTGGTGTTAAATGTTCGGTGAGGCGTCGGTTGGTGTTGAACAATCGGTGAGGCGCCTGGGGGTGTTGAAGAAGAATTACTAAAAAGACGGCAATTAATTTTATTTACAAAAACTTTTTTTCATGTTTGAGAACCGCTATTTTCAAGTTTAAGTACCATTCTCTGAGGGACGTAATCTGGAACGTAAATTGTTGATTCAACAAACACATTGTGACGCCACCGTACCACCCCCATATCGCGCACACAAAAACAGGAGCACATTGAAATTGTCGTAGATCTCAGTACAATTGAAACAATTGTCACATACATGGAAACCATTACGCAGGTGCAAGGGAGGCGACTTACATGAAAACAGAGGGGAGGGGGACGAATTGTTGACGATGACAACAGAAGATAACTCTGGAGACTATGATACCAGAAGATGACTTGGAAACTATGAGGGCAAAAGACGGGAGGGGGGTGACTTGAAATTTTAAAAAAAACCAGTGACAAGTATGCCGAAAATGGGCACAAGTGGGTGGTGGTATTAAATGAAATGTGCTCAAGTCGATGGTGCTATTGAATGAAATGTGCTCAAGTCGATGGTGCTATTAAATGAAATGTGCTCAAGTCGATGGTGCTATTAAATGAAATGTGCTCAAGTCGATGGTCGCTATTGAATGAAATGTGCTCAAGTCGATGGTGCTATTGAATGAACTGTGCTCAAGTCGATGGTGCTATTGAATGATACAAAAATTAAAATATTTGACGGACTGAATGTAAAAGTGGAGGGTAGACTGATAGAAATGTACTCTTGTGGATTAATGGACACATGAATATCTGAGGAAAAGCTGCTCTCCTGGATTAAAGGATGCGTGGATATTAGATGGAAATGATCAGTCCTTAAAAAATAAAGCGAAAGGCCTACTAATCAACTGATGGATGGTCTAGAAAGGAAAAAAAAAATGCGGCTCCGTTTTGACACCGAGGTAACAGAACCAGGGCTGCCAACAAGCAGAACCAGGGCTGCCAACAAGCAGAAACCGTGCTGCCGTTCGAACGCCCTTAAAACAGTGAGCCCTAGCTTTAGAAATAACTGATGAAGCCTGCCTTTCCCGGGAAGAAAAACAATACAATCGCTTGCAAATGTCTTTGGTCTGAGAAAACCAGTAGCCTCTATCAGAATCTACTGACTACAAATGTACTTGATCTGACACCAGGGTATTCAAATTATTTATCCTTCCAGGAAGATAAAAGATAGGTGAGTGAGAGGGAATGAGATAGGGAAGGGGGAGTGAGGCAGAAGAAACAGAAAGAAAGAGAGATTGCGAGAGAGAGAGAGAGAGAGAGAGAGAGAGAAATGGATGCCTGCACATTCCCAGACAGATAAACCAACCAGGTTACCGGAGCCCCGCCATCGCACATTTCCGCGTGGTGCTAATGAGGGCTGAACTAGCGTCTTGTGTGGAGCCAATGTTCACACTCTCGCGGTCAACACTAGACCAGATTAGTGTCAGGTTGCCTGGTTGGCATAAGACCTGCCCCGGGTAAGTACCCAGCCCGGTGAGAACAGCCACGGGAAACAATGCGCCCTCAGAGAGGCATCCAGTGAGGATCTATGGCGGCCTGTGTTGTGGGCTCCTGGAGTTTTAAAGTATTTAATTCAGCGATTTATTTTTGTTTTATTTTTTTAAATTGCAGGTGATACAGGGAGGGACATGAAACGACGGTTGGGACTACACGTGACGGACACGTGACACGCACGTGACACACCAGACTTTTGGTCTGCGGCAGGAATTAGACCATATGATGATACCACAGAACTAACTATTTATCATTTCGAAATCATTCCTATTAAATTCACTTTTGTTTGTGGCTGGCTGGCAAAGGCTTTGAACGGCTAAGTGACCCACTTCCTGTCAAGTTATCGAGCTGAAACTTTGCACATAAACTCGTCGCCGATGACAACACTATCAAATGTTCAGCCCCACCTCCTAAACACCACCCTCAAAAGTCAGGTTTTGTTTTTGTTTTTTATCAGGAAATATGAAAGAAATATCAATGACGACACTGATTTAACGAGATAAAATTCCCGACAACTGCGCCAAATCAGATTCTTTAAGAAATATCGCATGTGCGTTTGGTGCGCAATATTTTCCTTTTGCTTTTCTAAAAAAAAAGATGTTGAACTAAATCTGCGGTGCAAAAAGCTGGTGGGCCCTTAGAATCTGCGGTGCAAAAGCTGGTGGGCCCTTAGAATCTGCGGTGCAAAAAGCTGGTGGGCCCTTAGAATCTGCGGTGCAAAAAGCTGGTGGGCCCTTAGAATCTGTGGTGCAAAAAGCTGGTGGGCCCTTAGAATCTGCGGTGCAAAAAGCTGGTGGGCCCTTAGAATCTGCGGTGCAAAAAGCTGGTGGGCCCTTAGAATCTGCGGTGCAAAAAGCTGGTGGGCCCTTAGAATCTGCGGTGCAAAAAGCTGGTGGGCCCTTAGAATCTGCGGTGCAAAAAGCTGGTGGGCCCTTAGAATCTGCGGTGCAAAAAGCTGGTGGGCCCTTAGAATCTGCGGTGCAAAAAGCTGGTGGGCCCTTAGAATCTGCGGTGCAAAAAGCTGGTGGGCCCTTAGAATCTGCGGTGCAAAAAGCTGGTGGGCCCTTAGAATCTGCGGTGCAAAAAGCTGGTGGGCCCTTAGAATCTGCGGTGCAAAAAGCTGGTGGGCCCTTAGAATCTGCGGTGCAAAAAGCTGGTGGGCCCTTAGAATCTGCGGTGCAAAAAGCTGGTGGGCCCTTAGAATCTGCGGTGCAAAAAGCTGGTGGGCCCTTAGAATCTGCGGTGCAAAAAGCTGGTGGGCCCTTAGAATCTGCGGTGCAAAAAGCTGGTGGGCCCTTAGAATCTGCGGTGCAAAAAGCTGGTGGGCCCTTAGAATCTGCGGTGCAAAAAGCTGGTGGGCCCTTAGAATCTGCGGTGCAAAAAGCTGGTGGGCCCTTAGAATCTGCGGTGCAAAAAGCTGGTGGGCCCTTAGAATCTGGGGTGCAAAAACTGGTGGGCCCTTAGAATCTGCGGTGCAAAAGCTGGTGGGCCCTTAGAATCTGCGGTGCAAAAAGCTGGTGGGCCCTTAGAATCTGCGGTGCAAAAGCTGGTGGGCCCTTAGAATCTGCGGTGCAAAAGCTGGTGGGCCCTTAGAATCTGCGGTGCAAAAAGCTGGTGGGCCCTTAGAATCTGCGGTGCAAAAAGCTGGTGGGCCCTTAGAATATTGATAGAGTTCAGGGACGTGGGGAAATGTGTGGTTGCGAGACTTCATCGACAGATATGTTATCGTTAGACACTTCATAGATAGATATAGCATCGTTAGACACTTCATTGACAGATATAGCGTCGTTTTGCACTTCATTGACAGATATGGCATCGTTAGACACTTCATTGACAGATAAAGCATCTTTAGACTATTCATGGACAGATATAGCATCGTTAGACACTTCATTGACAGATATAGCATCATTTTGCACTTCATTGACAGATATAGCATCATTTGGCACTTCATTGACAGATATAGCATCATTTTGCACTTCATTGACAGATATAGCATCGTTAGACACTTCATGGGCATATATAGCACCGTTAGACACTTCATTGACAGATATAGCATCATTTAGCACTTCATTGACAGATATAACATCGTTAGATACTTCATGGACAGTTATAGCATCGTTAGACACTTTATTGACAGATATAGCATCATTTTGCACTTCATTGACAGATATAACATCGTTAGATACTTCATGGACAGTTATAGCATCGTTAGACATTTCATGGACAGATATAGCATCGTTAGACACTTCATGGGCATATATAGCACCTTTAGAATCTTCATTAATAGATATAGCATCATGTGGCATTTCATTGACAGATATAGCATCATCAGACACTTCAATAACAGATATAGCATCGTTAGACATTTCATTGACAGATATAACATCGTTTGACACTTTATCTAGTCATCTAAGTGAGTTAGCGCAACTACTTGTCATCTAAGTGAGTTAGGGCAACTACTGGTCATCTAAGTGAGTTAGGGTAACTACTTGTCATCTGAGTGAGTTAGGGCAACTACTGGTCATCTAAGTGAGTTAGAGCAACCACTGGTCATCTAATTGAGTTGGGGCAACAACGGATCATCTAAGTGAGTTGAGGCAACTACTGGTCATCTAAGTGAGTTAGGGCAACTACTGGTCATCTAAATGAGTTAGGGCAACCACTGGTCATCTAAGGGAGTTAGGGAATCTACTGGTAATCTAAGGGAGTTAGGGCAACTACTGGTCATCTAAGTGATTTGGGGCAACAACTTGTCATCAAAGTGAGTTGGGGCAACCACTGGTCATCTAAGTGAGTTGGGGCAACTACTGGTCATCTAAGTGAGTTGGGACAACCACTGGTCATCTAAGAGAGTTGGGGCAACAACTGGTCATCTAAGTGAGTTAGGGCATCTTCCTTATAACCTGAGTTTAGTGGACTCACCGAACTGAACCACACCCCACCCCACTCTCTCCTTTTTCCCCCACGTACACATTTCCAACCAGTTTGAATCAACACAACATAATCTCCTTTCATTTCTTTACCCCAATCCATATCAGTTTATTTTATAATCACAAAAAAAAAAAAGATAATTGAACAACTACCTGCAGAAAGTCGTTCCACAGGTGTTGAGTTGAACAACATGACCCCCCCCACCCCTTTTTCCACCGCAAACTCATTCTGCTAGGTACACTCTAATTATCGGAGGCGTTTCAGATCTGTTTTATTACAGTTGCGTTCATTGTTAGTTTCAAATCCATTATGTGCATTTAATGTCTCTAAATCTTCACACCATGCCTTTAATTGAATGTTTTTAACGCACACAACAGAAACCACTTTTTACGGTTACAGGTGATTGTCTGATGGGGAGGGGGGGGGGCGCAACTCGCTATGATAAACTTAAGCCGGCCGCTGCTGCAAGTATTGAGATTTTGGTCACGAACACCATGCCTTTAATTGAATGTTTTTAACGCACACAACAGAAACCACTTTTTACGGTTACAGGTGATTGTCTGATGGGGAGGGGGGGGGGCGCAACTCGCTATGATAAACTTAAGCAGGCCGCTGCTGCAAGTATTGAGATTTTGGTCACGACATGGGGAGTGGGTGTCTGTCCAGAATGGGTGAATGTGCAGGCGTGTCCAGAATCGGTGAATGTGCATGCGTGTCCAGAATGGGTGAATGTGCAGGCGTGTCCAGAATGAGTGAATGTGCAGGCTTGCCCAGAATGGGTGAATGTGCAGGCTTGCCCAGAATGGGTGAATGTACAGGCGTGTCCAGAATGGGTGAATGTGCAGGCTTGCCCAGAATGGGTGAATGTACAGGCGTATTTAGTAGCCTTGGTGGGGGAGTGGTGCCCAGCAGATGTGGCAGGCCTGTTCCATACTTGCCGGGGCCATTAAAGAGCAAGAGCTCGGTCCCTTACAGTGAATGAAATATGTCAGTTGGTTGGCAGGATCTGTTGACAGGATGGGTTGGCAGGATGGGTGACAGAATGGTTTGACAGGTTGGATTGACAGGAAGGGTTGACAGGATGAGTTTGGAGGACGGGTTGGCAGGATGCGTGGACAGAATGTGTTGCAGGATGTTTTGTCAGGACGGTGTCACAGGTTGGGTTGACAGGATGAGTTGGCAGGATGGGTTGACAGAATGGGTTGACCGAATGGGTTGCCAGTGTTGGAATCAAGTGGGCTTGATTCCGTCAGTTGGTTTGGGGGAAGGAGTGTTGGTATATTGAGGCATTAGAAGTTGATGAAAACAGCGGTCACACAACAGAAGTCACACAACAGCAGTCAAACAACAAAAGTCACACAAAAGCAGTCACACAACAGAAGTCACACAACAGAAGTCACATAACAACAGTCACACAACAGCTAGTCACACAAGTCAGCTATTTCGCGGTACACAGACTGACAAACAGCTTGAACGAGTACAACGGATATATAACAGACATACAACAAACATACAACAGACATACAACAGATATACACAAAATATACAAACAGACCAAGATCAATATCATTAAACACGAGACACAAAACAGACTTCCACTGCAGACCATTGTATGCGTAGTGTCCCCTTAACAGACTTCCACAGCAGACATTTGCATGAGTAGTGTCCCCTTAACAGACTTCAACTGCAGACCATTGTATGAGTAGTGTCCCTTTAACAGACTTCCACTACAGACCTTTGCATGAGTAGTGTCCACTGAAATGTTACATTAAGAAAGGGCGTCAGCGGGCCGTCGAGCTTGCTCTCTTTTTGCCCTCCCCAAAACACCCCTCCCCAACCCGGTATCGGGCCGCGGAGCGGCACTTCGGGGATGTCCCTTTGTCAGGACAGCCCCCACCCGAGTCTGCTCGACCAGGTCTCCACCGGGCGCCGTCCTAACCCAAAGACACCCGGTCGGTCCGACACTGTGTTTTGCACACAGTGCACACGATCGACTTTCTCAGGAGTCGGGATGGAACAATTTACTTCCTAATATCTTCCCCCACCCATCCGGGGGAAGCGTTAGACGACCTATAAGAGGGATTCTACAGAGGGTTTTCACAACGCAACTAATTCGCGATGTAGCTGGGACGAAACGGTTGTCTTGGAGCAGCTTCTCAGGGCTGCGTAATAAGAATCATCGGCCAGAGGTTACCGCCTTCGTTTCTCGCCTCATATCCATTAACGGCAACTTGTAATCATGATCCCTACCCTGTCACTGCGTATTGTTCCAGCTGTGAAGTATCACAACTGGCAGCCCTGTAGGAGCTGTTTTATGTACGGCAGGTACCGAGAACATCCCTTTTCTGATCACACAGGACGCGCCCAGTTGTTGTGTTCCCCGGACAACGTCGAGGGGGTCGGTGGCCGACGCCTCCTAATCGACAAGCCACCACAGACTTGTCAACCGGAGACCAGGGGAGAGAGTCCACCAAATAAGTCGATCTCATTGTTCTTAAGTGGCATTGTTGTAATGTGTAAGTCTCATTACATCAGTTCTATGGCCAGACTGTAATGATTTGCAATAAACGGCGATTATCTGCCATAAATGCCCTTAACGCTTCTACTACGGAACGATCTACTATTGTTGCACTACACTGCACTGCCTTGTGTTCTTGTGTTTTGTTGTGGGGTTTCTGTGTGTGTGTTCGACTATACAGCAAGGTCATTGATTGCACGACAAAACAATAAGCGTCACCAGCAGTTAGACAAAGGCGGCACCTAGGAATAATGCAGGTGGCATATGATGGTGTGACACTATGTGGGCCTGCCATGTGATGGTGTGACACTATGTGGGTCTGCCATATGATGGTGTGACACAATGTGGGCCTGCCATGAAATAGTCTTACAATGTGTGAGACTACTATATGATAGTGTGACACTGTATGGTCCAGCCATGTGATGGTGTGACACTGTGTGGGCCTGCCATGTGATAGTGTGACACTATGTGGGCCAGCCATGTGATAGTGTGACACTATGTGGGCCTGTCATGTGATAGTGTGACAGTGGTTGGGCCTGCCATGGGAAAGTGTGACACTATGTGGGCCTGACATGTGAAAGTGTGACACTATGTGGGCCTGACATGTGATAGTGTGACACTATGTGGGCCTGCCATGTGAAAGTGTGACACGATGTGGGCCTGCCAAGTGTGACACTATGTGGGCCTGCCATGTGATAGTGTGACAGTGGGTGGGCCTGCCATGGGATAGTGTGACACTATGTGGGCCTGCCATGTGATAGTGTGACACTATGTGGGCCTGACATGTGATAGTGTGACACTATGTGGGCCTGCCATGTAAAAGTGTGACACTATGTTGGCCTTCCATGTGAAAGTGTGACACTATGTTGGCGTGACATGTGATAGTATGACGCTATGTGGACCTGCCATGGGAAAGTGTGAAACTATGTGGGCCTGCCATGTGATAGTGTGACACTATGTGGGCCAGCCATGTTATAGTGTGACAATGTGTGGGTGGGCCTGCCATGTGATAGTGTGACACTATGTGAGCCTGCCATGTGATAGTGTGATACTATGTTGGCCTGCATTTGGATATTGTGATACTGTGTGGGCCTCCCATGTGATAGTGTGACACTGCGTGGGCCTGTCATATAATAGAGTGACACTGTGTGGGCCTCCCATATGATAGTGTGACACTGCGTGGGCCTGTCATATGATAGTGTGACACTGGTGGGGCCTGCCATGTGATAGTGTGACACTGTGTGGGCCTCCCATGTGATATTGTTACACTGTCTGGGCCTGCCATGCGATAGTGTGACACTATATGAGCCTGCCACGTGTTAGTGTGACACTGGTTGGGCCTGTCTTGTGATAGTGTGACACAGTGTGGGCCTGTCAGG
Source organism: Lymnaea stagnalis (assembly GCA_964033795.1). Taxonomy (NCBI): domain Eukaryota; kingdom Metazoa; phylum Mollusca; class Gastropoda; family Lymnaeidae; genus Lymnaea; species Lymnaea stagnalis. The sequence continues at coordinate 14,970 of CAXITT010000439.1, forward strand.
TGATAGTGTGACACTGTGTGACCCAGCCATAAGATTTTGTGACACTGTGTAGGCCTGCCATTTCATAATGTGACATTATGCGGGCCTGTCATGTGATAGTGTGAAACTGTGTTGGCCTGCCCTGTGAAAGTGTGACACCATGTGGGCCTGCCATGTGAAAGTGTGACACTATGTGGGCGTGACATGTGCAAGTGTGACACTATGTGGGCCTGACATGTGAAAGTGTGACACTATGTGGGCCTGACATGTGAAAGTGTGACACTATGTGGGCCTTACATGTGATAGTGTGACACTATGTGGGCCTGCCATGTAAAAGTGTGACACTATGTGGGCCTGCCATGTGAAAGTGTGACACTATGTTGGCGTGACATGTGATAGTGTGACGCTATGTGGACCTGCCATTTGATCGTTTGATTCTATGTGGGCTTGCAGTGGGATGCTGCGACACTAAGTTGGCCTGCCATGTGATAGTGTGACACTGTGTGGGCCTGCCATGTGATAGTGTGACACTATGTGGGCCTGCTATGTGATAGTGTGACACTATGTGGGCCTGCCGTGTGAAAGTGTGACACTATGTGGGCCTGACATGTGATAGTGTGACGCTATGTGGACCTGCCATTTGATCGTTTGAATTCTATGTGGGCTTGCCATGGGATGCTGCGACACTATGTTGGCCTGCCATGTGATAGTGTGAAACTGTGTGGGCCTGCCATGTGATAGTGTGACACTATGTTAGCCTGCCATAAGATTAGCATTAGTCTATTGGGACCGGGTCTGAATAGCGGTGCTGCGTGTCCGGGGCCATTTTGACTAAATGCTATTCGGATGTCATTTGTGGTAGTTTATTTTAGTTATACTGAATAATTATGTTTGCAAACATATAGTCCATCCAATTATCTTTCATTTCATACCGATACCAAATTTTATCTTACAAACTCAACAACAATGATATGTTTAGTATTGTTTTTAATAAACCCAACCTCTCACTTCTGATACCCGGGTCCGAATAGCCACTTCGTTTTGTATTTATTGTTATTGATTATATTTTTTTATGTATATTTTTATAGCAATTCATCATGTTTTTTTTTTAGAATGTAGTATTTAGAATGTAGTATTTAGAATGTAGTATTTAGAATGTAGTATTTAGAATGTAGTATTTAGAATGTAGTATTTAGAATGACTTTTTCTACATTGAAGTAAATACAGCCACCCGGTTAAAACAATACTACCGTTTTTGATGTTGGCGTTTGCTGGTTGTTGTATAGTCAACAGTATTATTGGAAAAAGGGGAGTCTATAAATATAGGTGTACTGTTGTAAAAGAGTGCATGCCCTTTGTTCAAATAGTGGACACCGCGTCATATCCGCACAGGGGACGTGTTGTTTTTTTTCGGAAAATGTCGTATGCCCTAATCTGGAATAAAACCGAGATTGAAACATTCCCTTTGATAGGATGTCTAATATTGAGGTATGGTCCATTCCCTTTCATATGATTTCTAATGTTGAGGTTTGGTGCATTCCCTGTCATAGGATGTCTAATGTTGAGGTTTGGTCCATTTCCTGTGATAGAATGTCTAATGTTGAGATTTGATCCATTCCATGTGATAGGATGTCTAATGTTGAGATTTGGTCCATTCCCTGTCATATAATGTCTAATGTTGAGGTTTGGTCCATTCCCTTTCATAGAATGTCTAATGTTGAGATTTGATCCATTCCATGTGATAGGATGTCTAATGTTGAGATTTGGTCCATTCCCTGTCATAGGATGTCTAATGTTGAGGTTTGGTCCATTCCCTGTCATATAATGTCTAATGTTGAGGTTTGGTCCATTCCCTGTCATAGAATGTCTAATGTTGAAATTTGGTCCATTCCCTGTCATAGGATGTCTAATTTTGAGATTTGGTCCATTCCCTGTCATAGGATGTCTAATGTTGAGATGTGGTCCATTCCCTGTCATAGGATGTCTAATGTTGAGGTTTGGTCCATTCCCTGTCATATAATGTCTAATGTTAAGGTTTGGTCCATTCCCTGTCCTATAGTGTCTAATGTTGAGATTTGGTCCATTCCCTGTCATAGGATGTCTAATGTTGAGGTTTGGTCCATTCCCTGTCATAGGATGTCTAATATTGAGGTTTGATCCCTTCCATGTGATAAGATGTCTAATTTTGAGTTTTGGTCCATTCCCTGTCATAGGATGTCTAATGTTGAGGTTTGGTCCATTCCCTGTCATTGGATGTCCAATTGTTAGGTTTTGTCCATTCCCTGTCCTATAATGTCTAATGTTGAGTTTTGGTCCATTCCCTGTCATATGATGTCTAATGTTGAGGTTTGGTCCATTCCCTGTCATAGGATGTCTAATGTTGAGATTTGGTCCATTCCCTGTCATAGGATGTCTAATGTTGAGGTTTGGTCCATTCCCTGTCATAGGATGTCTAATTTTGAGATTTGGTCCATTCCCTGTCATAGGATGTCTAATGTTGAGTTTTGGTCCATTCCCTGTCATTTGATGTCTAATGTTGAGGTTTGGTCCATTCCCTGTCATAGGATGTCTAATGTTGAGATTTGGTCCATTCCCTGTCATAGGATGTCTAATGTTGAGGTTTGGTCCATTCCCTGTCATAGGATGTCTAATTTTGAGATTTGGTCCATTCCCTGTCATAGGATGTCTAATGTTGAGGTTTGGTCCATTCCCTGTCATAGGTAGTCTAATGTTGAGGTTTTGTCCATTCCCTGTCATTGGATGTCTAATGTTGAAGTTTGGTCCATGCCCTGTCATATAATGTCTAATGTTGAGTTGTGGTCCATTCCCTGTCATAGGATGTCTAATGTTGAGGTTTGGTCCATTCCCTGTCATAGGATGTCTAATGTTGAGGTTTGGTCCATTCCCTGTCATAGGATGTCTTATGTTGAGGTTTAGTCCATTCCCTGTCCTATAATGTCTAATGTTGAGATTTGGTCCATTCCCTGTCATAGGATGTCTAATGTTAAGGTTTGGTCCATTCCCTGTCATAGGATGTCTAATATTGAGGTTTCATCCATTCCATGTGATAAGATGTCTAATAATGAGTTTTGGTCCATTACCTGTCATAGGATGTCTAATGTTGAGGTTTGGTCCATTCCCTGTCATTGGATGTCTAATGTTGAGGTTTGGTCCATTCCCTGTCCTATAATGTCTAATGTTGAGGTTTGGTCCATTCCCTGTCATTGGATGTCTAATTTTGAGGTTTGGTCCATTCCCTGTCATATGATGTGTAATGTTGAGGTTTGGTCCATTCCCTGTCCTATAATGTCTAATGTTGAGGTTTGGTCCATTCCCTGTCATTGGATGTCTAATGTTGAGGTTTGGTCCATTCCCTGTCCTATAATGTCTAATGTTGAGATTTGGTCCATTCCCTGTCATTGGATGTTTAATGTTGAGGTTTGATCCATTCCCTGTCCTATAATGTCTAATGTTGAGGTTTGGTCCATTCCCTGTCATTGGATGTCTAATGTTGAGGTTTGGTCCATTCCCTGTCCTATAATGTCTAATGTTGAGATTTGGTCCATTCCCTGTCATTGGATGTTTAATGTTGAGGTTTGATCCATTCCATGTGATAGAATTTTCTAATGCTGAGATTTGGTCCATTCCCTGTCATATGATGTGTAATATTGAGGTTTGGTCCATTTCCTGTCATAGGATGTCTAATGTTGAGGTTTGGTCCATTCCCTGTCATAGGATTCTAATGTTGAGATTTGGTCCATTTCCTGTCATAGGATGTCTAACTTTGAGATTTGGTCCATTCCCTGTCATAGGATTTCTAATATTGAGGTTTGGTCCATTCCCTGTCATAGGATGTCTAATGTTGAGATTTGATCCATTCCACGTGATAGGATGTCTAATGTTGAGGTTTGGTCCATTCGCTGTCACAGGATGTCTAATGTTGAGGTTTGATCCATTCCCTGTCATTGGATGTCTAATGTTGAGGTTTGATCCATTCCATGTGATAGGATTTTCTAATGTTGAGTTTTTGTCCATTCCCTGTCATTGGATGTCTAATGTTGAGGTTTGGTCCAATCCCTGTCATATAATGTCTAATGTTGAGTTTTGTCCATTCCCTGTCATAGGATGTCTAATGTTGAGGTTTGGTCCATTCCCTGTCATAGGATGTCTAATGTTGAGGTTTGGTCCATTCCCTGTCATAGGATGTCTAATTTTGAGATTTGGTCCATTCGCTGTCACAGGATGTCTAATGTTGAGGTTTGATCCATTCCCTGTCATTGGATGTCTAATGTTGAGGTTTGATCCATTCCATGTGATAGGATTTTCTAATGTTGAGTTTTTGTCCATTCCCTGTCATTGGATGTCTAATGTTGAGGTTTGGTCCAATCCCTGTCATATAATGTCTAATGTTGAGTTTTGTCCATTCCCTGTCATAGGATGTCTAATGTTGAGGTTTGGTCCATTCCCTGTCATAGGATGTCTAATGTTGAGGTTTGGTCCATTCCCTGTCATAGGATGTCTAACTTTGAGATTTGGTCCATTCCCTGTCATAGGATGTCTAATGTTGAGGTTTGGTCCATTCCCTGTCATAGGATGTCTAATGTTGAGATTTGATCCATTCCACGTGATAGGATGTCTAATGTTGAGGTTTAGTCCATTCCCTGTCATAGGATGTCTAATGTTGAGGTTTGGTCCATTCCCTGTCATTGGATGTTTAATGTTGAGGTTTGATCCATTCCATGTGATAGAATTTTCTAATGTTGAGTTTTGGTCCATTCCCTGTCATAGGATGTCTAATGTTGAGATTTGGTCCATTCCCTGACATTGGATGTCTAATGTTGAGGTTTGGTCCATTCCCTGTCATAGAATGTCTAATGTTTAGGTTTGGTCCATTCCCTATCATAGGATGTCTAATGTTGAGGTTTGTTCCATTCCCTTTCATAGGATGTCTATTGTTGAGGTTTGGTCCATTCCCTGTCATAGAATGTCTAATGTTGAGATTTGATCCATTCCATGTGATAAGATGTCTAATGTTGATATTTGGTCCATTCCCTGTCGTAGGATGTCTAATGTTGAGGTTTGGTCCATTCCCTGTCATAGGATGTCTAATTTTGAGATTTTGTCCATTTCCTGTCATAGGATGTCTAATGTTGAGATTTGATCCATTCCATGTGATAGGATGTCTAATGTTGTGATTTGGTCCATTCCCTGTCATAGGATGTCTAATGTTGAGATTTGATCCATTCCATGTGATAGGATGTCTAATGTGTAGTTTTGGTCCATTCCCTGTCATAGGATGTCTAATGTTGAGATTTGGTCAATTTCCCGTCATAGGATGTCTATTAACATTATATCTAGTGACATATTCCATGACACAATCCATGATATATTCCATGACATACTCTAAGGCTTATTCCATGAAGCAATCTATGAATTGTCCATGACATATCCAGTGACAGTGTCCATGACATACCCAGTGTCAGTGTCAACGGCATATCCTGTGACAATGTCCATGACATACCAAGTGACAGTGTCCACGGCATATCCTGTGACAATATCCATGACATATCCAGTGACAGTGTGCATGACTTATCCAGTGTCAGTGTCCGTGACATATCCAGTGACAATGTCCATGACATATCCAGTGACAGTGCATGTGTTGATATATACTGGAGCTTATTTCGTTGATATTTTAAAACAACCCTATTTTCAACAAATACATTTCAGCACATATATAATTAAATATAACATGCTTATGTTTATTTAAAAAATAATAAGATGTAAGTATAATATACCACAGTACATATTGTATTGATTACGTTTCAGTAAATCTAACCAAATTTGATTCATTTATCAAAAAGATTTGACTAAACCATAGTTATATCGTAATCACTACGGCCTTATATCGTTTTAAAAAAAAAAATAATTTTATCAACACTAAAGTCATTGCAAGTGTACTAAAAATGTTGCATGGGCACTAAAGACATTGCAAGTGTACTAAACATGTTGCATGGGCACTAAAGTCATTGCAAGTGTACTTAACATGCTGTATGGGCAGTAGGGTCATTGCAAGTGTACTAAAAATGTTGCATGGGCACTAAAGACATTGCAAGTGTACTAAACATGTTTCATGGGCACTAAAGACATTGCAAGTGTACTTAACATGTTGCATGGGCACTAAAGACATTGCAAGTGAGCTAAACATGTTGCATGTGTATTAAAGACATTGCAAGTGTACTAAACATGTTGCATGGGCACTAAAGACATTCCAAAGTACTAGAGACAATGCAAGTGTACTAAAGACATTGCGAATGTGCTACAGACTTTGCGAATGTGATAAAGACATGGTTAGTTTGTAATATTTGATACGGTGATATCCAGATTAGGGTATGCTTGGACATTGTTTTTGCCACGGTTTGTTTTTTATTGTAATTACACTTGCAAATACTTTAAATGGTGACAATTGTGCATTTGTTTTGTTGTCTGTGATGTAAGGGTGGATTGCGGACCTGGTGTCAGATTGTCTCGTGACAGAGAGATCAGTCAAATTTGACTTGATACCCAGTCTGAAGCCAAGGGTTATTTAAACCTGTTTCAGCGCACCATCTTGTCACTTGTTGTCACTAGGTGTCACTTGTAGCTCATGTGCTCGTGTTTCGCCATACTGAAATTTGTCATTTGAGCCAGGGGAATAGCTCTGTCTAGCTCCTCTAAATCCATGACGCTCTTCAGCCCCCTTATTGTGATCAGACGACTGCGTGTATTGTAGAATGAGTTTATCATCATTAAAAATAAAGATCTCGCTGGCTTCGGTGTCATCTTTGCCTTATTACAAACATTTAGAATGTAAATAAATAATTTGTTTGTGGGTTTGTTGATTCGCACGTTTGACAAATGAGGAGATCCTGGGACAAGGTAAGTTTTTTTGTAGTGTCTGGGTAAAGTGCAGTGCAATGATACAAAGAAGAGAGTTGACCGCAGCATTTGTGAACATCGTGCTCTTGCTTTCTCATTGCATTCACCAGGTACATCAAGTTAAGGGGTTATATTTTATGTCTCATTACTCATATAATTTTTAAAAAATATAAATTATGTCATCACCCCGATACTGCAGCCATTGTGGCATGTGACCTTTGGCATGTCCTCCCCCCCCCCCCCCCCCCCTTGACCTGTCACCTTTGGCCTGTGACCATAGTGAAAAAATGTGGAGGTTTATTTTCTTTTAAATGTTGGCAATAAAATTGTCTTTGTATCTATCGCCTTTGTATCTATCGCCTTTGTATCTATCGCCTTTGTATCTATCGCCTTTGTATCTATCGTCTTTGTATCTATCGTCTTTGTATCTATCGTCTTTGTATCTATCGTCTTTGTATCTATCGTCTTTGTATCTATCGTCTTTGTATCTATCGCCTTTGTATCTATCGTTTTTGTATCTATCGTTTTTGTATCTATCGTCTTTGTATCTATCGTCTTTGTATCTATCGTCTTTGTATCTATCGCCTTTGTATCTATCGCCTTTGTATCTATCACCTTTGTATCTATCGTCTTTGTATCTATCGTCTTTGTATCTATCGTCTTTGTATCTATCGTCTTTGTATCTATCGTTTTTGTATCTATCGCCTTTGTATCTATCGTCTTTGTATCTATCGTCTTTGTATCTATCGCCTTTGTATCTATCGCCTTTGTATCTATCGTCTTTGTATCTATCGTCTTTGTATCTATCGTCTTTGTATCTATCGTCTTTGTATCTATCGTCTTTTGCATCTATCGTTTTTGTATCTATCGCCTTTGTGTCTATCGTTTTTGTATCTATCGCCTTTGTATCTATCGCCTTTGTATCTATCGTCTTTGTATTTATCGCCTTTGTATCTATCGCCTTTGTATCTATCGCCTTTGTATCTATCGCCTTTGTATCTATCGCCTTTGTATCTATCACCTTTGTCAATGGAATAATTTTATTTGAAATTTTTTTTTTTAAACATTAAAAGGTTCTTTGTTCCAAAATTCTACTGTTAATAATTATTATTATTTTTTTTTCTGAGAATAATTTTGTAACGTACATTTCAAGTGTCTTCACTGTAGTAAGGACCATTATCTTAGGACCCTCCATTAAGACTTGCCCCCCCCCCCTTTTTCAAGGAGCACTGGACGACACCCCAAGTGAGAACTAGCCAAAACTGGATAATGTGTCAATTAAACAGAATCGTACGACGCGTGAAAATCAGTTGCTAACAAACTGCGACACTTTCAATACACAAAGCTGAAAATTTTAAGCTGGCGTCTTGTTTTTTCTGTTGTTTTTTTCTTTTTGGCGAATCGATTATCGGATCTAGGAATCCGGTATTCAGCTCATTTCTCGGTTTCCAATGCATCCCTAGCTCAGAAACTGTCTTAAATATCCCTAGCCTAGAAAATCTTTCAAATATCCATATCTCAGAAACTGTCTTAATTATCCCTAGCTTAGAAAATGTTTCAAATATCCATATCTCAGAAACTGTCTTAAATATCCCTAGCTTAGAAAATGTTTCAAATATCCATATCTCAGAAACTGTCTTAAATATCCCTAGCTTAGAAAATGTTTCAAATATACCTAGCTCAGAAACTGTCTTAAATATCCCAAGCTCAGAAACTGTCTTAAATATCCCAAGCTCAGAAACTGTCTTAAATATCCCAAGCTCAGAAACTGTCTTAAATATCCCAAGCTCAGAAACTGTCTTAAATATCCCAAGCTCAGAAACTGTCTTAAACAAAAATGTTATTTGACAATATTGTTTAGATCGAAGACACCAGTTGTAATCTGTTTGATCCGTGACGTTGTATGTGTGTTTGGCCCAGGTTTTTAGGTCAACAGACTTATCTTGGACACATTCTTCAAATACAGTTGATCTTTTTGTAAAACACCAACAACCAATTAATAGTTTCAAAACCAGTAACCGATTACAGACTCAAAACAAATAACTGATAACAGTTTCAAAATCGATAACTGGTAACAGTTTCAAAACAAATAACTGATAACATTCAAAATCGGTAACTGATAGCAGTGTGAAAACAAATAACTGATAACAGTTTCCAAACCTAAAACTGATAACAAAAAATTTCAAAACTGATAACGGTTTCAAAATTGATAACTGATAACAGTTTCCAAAATGATAAGTGATAACATTTTCAAAACCAATATCTGATAACTGTTTCAAAACCGATAGCTGATAACATTTTCAAAACAGATAATTGATAACAGTTTCAAAACCCATAACCAGATTTCCGATTATCGTTGTCTACCCCTCCCCATGTTGCCCCCCCCCCCAATCATCATATCACCAGTACACCCACCGTTCTGATGTCCTGAAAGCAACACTTACTGACCCAGTCCCTAGATGACGCCGCTTTGACACGCCCATCTCTACCCTGCTCACAATAGATGTACTGTCACCATTCACCTAGCTCACCTTACCACGCAGCCAGTTATTAAGGTCTAAGTATTACAAACGGGAAAACACATAACATCGTCAGACATTCACTCTACCCGGCAGAGTCAGATCACGATGCTAGACATTTACTCCACTCTGTAGGCTCAGATCACGACAGAAAACATTCACTCTACTCTATAGACTTGGATCACGATTTTAGACATTCACTCTACTCTATAGACTTAGATAAAGATTTTAGACATTCACTCTACTCTATAGACTTAGATAAAGATTTTAGACATTCACTCTACTCTAGAGTCAGATCTCACGGGCCTTACTGGTGGATCCTTATAAAGAGCCTTATTTATTTATATATTGTAATTAAAAAGTGATGTAAAGGAAGTATTTATAGATCTTGTATTTATAAAGCGATGTAAAGTATTTACATATTGTATTTATAAAGCGATGTGAAGGAAGTATATATATATTGTATATATAAAGCAATGTGAAGGAAGTATTTATATATTGTATATATAAAGCGATGTGAAGGAAGTATTTATATATTGTATTTATAAAGCGATGTGAAGGAAGTATTTATATATTGTATTTATAAAGCGATGTGAAGGAATATTTATATATTGTATTTATAAAGCGATGTGAAGGAATTATTTATATATTGTATTTATAAAGCGATGTGAAGGAAGTATTTATATATTGTATTTATAAAGAGGTTTAAAGCAACAAAATATCTGTCACGTACATAATACATTCTTTTTCAAAAGGGAAAGTTGTCTGTGTTGTTTTAGAACAACATTGTAAGTGATGCTACATTACTGTATTGATATTTCTTGTAGGTGATACTAACTACAATGTTGTTTTGATATTTCTCGTATGTGATACTAACTTAATTATTTTACTAAAATTTCTTGTAAGTGATACTAACTACATTACTGTATTGATATTTCATGAATGTGATACTATATTACTGTATTGATATGTCATGTAAGTGATACTACATTACTCTATTTATATTTCTTGTAGGTGATTCTAACTACATTACTGTATTGATATTTCTCGTAAGTGATACTAACTTAATTACTTTACTAAAATTTCTTGTAAGTGATACTAACTACATTACCCTATTGATATTTCATGAATTTGATACTACATTACTGTATTGATATTTTATGAATGTGATACTACATTACTGTATTGATATTTTATGATTGTGATACTACATTACTGTATTGATATTTCTTGTAAATGATACTAACTTAATTACTTTACTAAAATTTCTTGTAAGTGATACTAACTACATTACTGTATTGATATTTCATGAATGTGATACTACATTACTGTATTGATATTTCTTGTATGTAATTCTAACTTATTTATTGAATAGGTATTTCTTGTAGGGGATACTAGCTTAATTACTTTACTGATATTTCTTGTAAGTGATAATAACTATATTAATATATTGATATTTATCACTACAAGATATGTTTTTATTTTTTGCAATGAACAGGACTATATACAAATTCTGGACCTACGTAGAGAGGCCAGTGCCTACGTAGAGAGGTCAGTGCCTACGTAGAAAAGTCAGTGCCTACGGAGAGAGGTCAGTGCCTACGTAGAGAGGCCAGTGCCTACGCAGAGAGGCCAGTGCCTACGTAGAGAGGACAGTTCCTACGTAGAGAGGCCAGTGCCTACGTAGAGAGGTCAGTGCCTACGTAGAAAGGTCAGTGCCTACGGAGAGAGGTCAGTGCCTACGTAGAGAGGTCAGTGCCTACGCAGAGAGGCCAGTGCCTACGTAGAGAGGTCAGTGCCTACGTAGAGAGGTCAGTGCCTACGTAGAGAGGTCAGGGCCTACGTAGAAAGGTCAGTGCCTACGGAGAGAGGTTAGTGCCTACGTAGAGAGGCCAGTGCCTACGCAGAGAGGCCAGTGCCTACGCAGAGAGGCCAGTGCCTACGTAGAGAGGCCAGTGCCTACGTATTAGGGCCAGGGCCAAGCCAATATGTTTAGTGTCCCTGGTTATGGGTAAACTTAACCAATGGCATCATTGTCATGCGCATCTATCTTTAATTTAGTAAAGGTGATGTCAGCCTCATAACATTGATATGTTGAAACTATTAAAATGGAAAAGTGTGTGTGTTTTCGTGTTAATTAAATTGCATACATTAATAAAATCAAAAGTGAATTAAACAATTCCTTTGTCCATTAATTTGAATGGTTCCAAGAATTTCCATTGTTCATCGCTATACTGTTGACAAGTAAGAGACAAGATATAATTTGTCCATTGTCGTGTTACTATTGACAATTTAGAGACTAGATATCATTTATCCATTGTCGTATTACTGTTGACAAGTCAGAGACAAGATTTCATTAGTCTATTGTCGTGTTACTGTTGACAAGTAAAAGACTAGATATCATTTGTCCGTTGTCGTGTTACTGTTGACAAGTAAAAGACAAGATATCATTAAAATTTGTCCATTGTCGTGTTACTTTTGACAAGTAAGAGAATATTTTTGTTTCCATTGTCGTATTACTGTTGACAAGTAAGAGACTAGATATCATTTGTCCATTGTCGTGTTACTGTTGACAAGTAAGAGACAAGATATCATTTGTCCATTGTCATGTTACTGTTGAAAAATAAAAGACTAGATATCATTTGTCCATTGTCGTATTACTGTTGACAAATAAAAGACTATATTTCAGTTGTCCATTGTCGTGTTACTGTTGGCAAGTAAAAGACAAGATATCATTTGTCCATTTTCGTGTTACTTTTGACAAGTAAATGATTAGGTATCATTTGTCCATTGTCATATTACTGTTGACAAGTAAGAGACTAGATATCATTGACTATTGTCGTATTACTGTTGACAAGTAAGAGACTAGATATCATTTGTCCATTGTCGTGTTACTTTTGACAAGTAAGAGAATATTTTTTTCCACTGTCGTATTACTGTTGACAAGTAAGAGACTAGATAGTATTAATCCATTTTCGTGTTACTGTTGACAAGTAAGAGACTAGATATCATTTGTCCATTGTCGTGTTACTGTTGACAAGTAAGAGACTAGATATCGTTCGTCCATGGTCGTGTTACTGTTGACAAGTAACATACTAGGCACCAGTGGGGAAGTTATTTCATAGAGTTATTTGACCTGCGAATAAGCTCGACTTTCTTTTGCTATCCATGGCTGTAACAGACAGCTATAACAGAAAGCTATACCAGACAGCTATAACAGACAGCTATAACAGACAGCTATAACAGACAGCTAAAATAGACAGCTATAAATGACAGCTATAACAGATAGCTAAGGTCACTTAACTATTTTGGTTGAAATATTTTTTATGAATTGTTTAATTGTAGAATAAGGGTGGGTGCTGAACAGTGGGTGGGGGGTGAGGGTGGGGGCAGTGTAGTGGGTGGGAGAGGAATGGTGGGTGCAGAACAGAGTTGGGTGCCATACTAGCTGGCTTCAAATTACATGATAAATAAAAATATAATAAAAAATAATGTGTGTAATGAACTGAGGCTTCGCCTCGCGAGCTCGAGTGCCCTAATCAAGTCATAAACTAGGGCTTCGCCTCGCGAGCTCAAGTGCACTAATCAAGGGTTCTTTGAAATGATCAACTATAAATGAATGAGATCAATTATCATGGGTTCATCTACTCTACTAGAGGCTTTTGTGATACTTATAGTAGCTAAGAAAACAGAAGAAAACAAAATTCACGTTTCATATATTCAAACTAGAAATATTGTTCATGAAGACTCTATGATTGATTCTTAATGTAATCATGGCTTTAAAAGTAACCAGGAATAAAACATCATATTGCTTAGCATTATTATTTTAAAATAATATCTCTCTCACCCAGTTTATTTTTTTTTTTTAAATCTATGATAGTATCATCTATGCTTTGTGGTGGGCGTTATTTTACTTTCAATTATTAAATTGCGTTTAAAATTGATTAAAAAAATTAACAAATTAATCTTTTATTTATTTATTTATTTATTTATTTTTTGTTGCTCACTTTGTGTTAGATCTATTGCACTCTGAGAACAACGCATTTGAAACAAACACCCAAAAGTATTATTTTAAAAACAAACTCATTTGTGTGTGCGTGCGTGTGCGTGAATGTGTGTGTGTGCGTGTGCGCGTGTGTGTGTGTGCGTGCACACTTATTAAATGCACACTTATTAAATGCACACTTATTACATGCACACTTATTAAATGCACACTTATTAAATACACACTTATTAAATACGCACTTATTAAATGCACACTTATTAAATGCACACTTATTACATGCACACTTATTAAATGCACACTTATTAAATACACACTTATTAAATACACACTTATTAAATGCACACTTATTAAATGCACACTTATTAAATGCACACTTATTAAATACACACTTATTAAATGCACACTTATTAAATGCACACTTATTAAATGCACACTTATTAAATACACACTTATTACATGCACACTTATCGACTTCTCCGCCTTGTGTCACTCCGCCAACCAGAGACGCAGCCGCTTGAATGTCAGGCGCGAACAGAACTAACTTATGCATCTCATGTTCATTAAAATGATATTCCGTTGATACGTTTTAGATTAGTTGTGTTTAGACGGAACTAATTGTAAACAAACTTTGATGCATGCAGAGCTTCTCAAATTCTATTCAGTGGTTAATAATTGCTAATGATTTCGGCATTATGTTGTTCTTTCGGGTTTTTGTTGTTTTTTTTAATAACAAAAATAACCCTGATTACGCTTTACACGAACTAGAAATATAAATGTTTGGTTTAAAATTTACCCTAGGAAACTCAAATGATTGTCCTATGATTGCCCATTTATTGTCCTATGATGGCCTAGTGATTGTCCTATGATTGCCTAGTGATTTTTTTATTTAAGGCATACCAAGCACACCATCGGCAAGCCTTATACCATTGCCAGACAACGAGAGACTGCAATGTAGAACATCGGCAAGCCTTATACCTTGCCAGACAACGAGAGACTGCAATGTAGAACATCGGCAAGCATTATAACTTGCCAGACAACGAGAGACTGCAATGTAGAACATCGGCAAGCATTATACCCTTGCCAGACAACGAGAGACTGCAATGTAGAACATCGGCAAGCATTATACCTTGCCAGATAACGAGAGACTGCAGTGTAGAACTTCTAGGAAACATAACTCACCCTGTTTTAATTGATATGGTTTTTTTTAAGTCTCTGGACAAAGACTGTGAAACGTGTATGTTGTCAAACATCATTTGTATATCATTATGTCGTCTTTATGTATTGTCTGAACGTCTGTATGCCACTCAATGAGTCTTGTTTAAATACAATTTGAAAAAAAAATGTACCCATTGTTGACTTAAAAGCATAATAAATTAATTAGCTGTCAACTATCCTCTTCATTACTTAAATGTCAACTATCCCTATTATTAATTAAATGTCAAATATCCCTATTATTAATCAAATAACTATCCCTATTATTAATTAGTTGTTACATATCATCTTCATGAATTAAATCTCAAATATTCCTATTATTAATTAGATCTAGTTGTCAAATATCCCTATTATAATCCATTTATTAATTATCTGCCAAATACCCTCTACATTACTTAGTACCAATATAAGAAAGAAGTAATAAAAATTAATAGAACATGGTTTTAAATCATGAAAGAAAATCGGAAATGTTTTACATTTTCTAAACATAATTATTTATGCTACAGTTGGTCGAAATGTTAAGGTTTAAGTGCCGGGGATACACGCCCTCAATTAATACAATTCATACACCCTTAATTCACACACCCTTACTTCACACACCCTTACATCACACACCCTTATATTAAAAACCCTTACTTCACACACCCTTACTTCACACACCCTTACTTCACACACATTTATTTCAGAAACCCTTACTTCACACACCCTTACTTCACATACCCTTATTTCAGAAACCCTTACTTCACACACCATTACTTCACACACCCTTACTTCACACACCCTTATTTCAGAAACCCTTACTTCACACATGACATCCTTACTTCACACACCTTATTTTAAAAACCCTTACTTCACACACCCTTACTTCACACACCCTTATTTCGGAAACCCTTACTTCACACACATTTACTTCACACACCCTTACTTCACACACACTTACTTCACACACCCTTACTTCACACACCCATACTTCACACACCCTTATTTCAGAAACCCTTACTTCACACACCCTTACTTCACACACCCATACTTCACACACCCTTACTTCAAACACCATTCCTTCACACAACCAACACCCTTACTTCACACACCCTTACTTCACACACCCTTACTTCACACACCCTTACTTCACACACCCTTACTTCACACACCCTTACTTCACACACCCTTACTTCACACACCCTTACTTCACACACCCTCTTTTATCTACACCCATTTCATAACAAACCATTTTTATACACCCACACCAAAATTTACCATTTACTTCTTGTGTACAAAGTCATTTTAGGATTGTTTACACCGTAGTCATATGGTCAGTGTCCATAAGGTTGTTTACACCGTAGTCATATGGTCAGTGTCCATAAGGTTTTGTACACCGTAGTCATATGGTCAGTGTCCATAAGGTTGTTTACACCGTAGTCATATGGTCAGTGTCCATAAGGTTGTTTACACCGTAGTCATATGGTCAGTGTCCATAAGGTTGTTTACACCGTAGTCATATGGTCAGTGTCCATAAGGTTTTTTAAACCGTAGTCATATGGTCAGTGTCCATAAGGTTGTTTACATCGTAGTCAAATGGTCAGTGTCCATAAGGCTTGTTACACCATAGTCATATGGTCAGTGTCCATAAGGTTGTTTACACCATATAGTCATATGGTCAATGTCCATAATGCTTGTTACACCGTAGTCAAATGGCCAGTGTCCATAAGGTTGTTTACACCATATAGTCATATGGTCAGTGTCCATAAGGTTGTTTACACCATATAGTCATATGGTCAGTGTCCATAAGGCTTGTTACACCGTAGTCATATGGTCAGTGTCCATAAGGTTGTTTACACCATATAGTCATATGGTCAGTGTCCATAAGGTTTGTTACACCATAGTCATATGGTCAGTGTCCATAAGGTTCTTTACACCATATAGTCATATGGTGAGTGTCCATAAGGTTTGTTACACCGTAGTCATATGGTGAGTGTCCATAAGGTTTGTTACACCGTAGTCATATGGTCAGTGTCCATAAGGTTGGTTACACCGTATAGTCATATGGTCAGTGTCCATAAGGTTGTTTACACCGTAGTCATATGGTCAGTGTCCATAAGGTTTTTTAAACCGTAGTCATATGGTCAGTGTCCATAAGGTTGTTTACATCGTAGTCATATGGTCAGTGTCCATAAGGCTTGTTACACCATAGTCATATGGTCAGTGTCCATAAGGTTGTTTACACCATATAGTCATATGGTCAATGTCCATAATGCTTGTTACACCGTAGTCAAATGGCCAGTGTCCATAAGGTTGTTTACACCATATAGTCATATGGTCAGTGTCCATAAGGTTGTTTACACCATATAGTCATATGGTCAGTGTCCATAAGGCTTGTTACACCGTAGTCATATGGTCAGTGTCCATAAGGTTGTTTACACCATATAGTCATATGGTCAGTGTCCATAAGGTTTGTTACACCATAGTCATATGGTCAGTGTCCATAAGGTTCTTTACACCATATAGTCATATGGTGAGTGTCCATAAGGTTTGTTACACCGTAGTCATATGGTGAGTGTCCATAAGGTTTGTTACACCGTAGTCATATGGTCAGTGTCCATAAGGTTGGTTACACCGTATAGTCATATGGTCAGTGTCCATAAGGTTGGTTACACCGTATAGTCATATGGTCAGTGTCCATAAGGTTTGTTACACCGTATAGTCATATGTTCAGTGTCCATAAGGATTGTTACACATATAGTCATATGGCCAGTGTCCACTTTGTATTATTGCACAACCTATGCATGACCATATATATTTACCTATAGTATGTATCTATGTTATATATTTATTTATTTAGGCATTTTTATATAGCGCTTATCATAAAGCTCTAAGCGCTTTACTATTATTAAAACATGTAAACTAAGTAAATACAAATGAGACACTAGGATAGTAACTACTATTCTATAGAAACAATGAAAATGGCTATAAAACGAGGACACTTTGACACTTCAGGATCAACCCGAAACAGAAAATGAGGTAGGGCAAGGAGGGTGCATCACAGGTCATAGGCGGACCTAAACAGAT